>CAKNYM010054036.1:0-17266 GCA_932195095.1 Andricus curvator | reverse complement strand
TATTGTTCTTTTCTTTTTGTTTATAACGTAAAATATAAACAAAATTTAAAAAAACCGAGACTTCACTGCAAAAGAGAACAATATTTAGATGAGGTATGCAAAATATCAGGCGAAAATATTCAACCGTGTGGCCGGAAACTGCCCATCCATTTTATAACGCTGATAAATCCCCTTAAGCCACGGAACAAAAGAAGCTATTTGGCTGCGCCAAGTGCTAATTAATTTAAACGTTTCTAGCAAAACTATTCCGATTCTCGTTGGCAATCAATCAGCTATAAATTTAGCAGACAATACGGAATTTCATAAGCGGTCGAAGCATATAGATGTACGATTTCGTCTTGTTAATGATGTAATAAGCCGAAAGCTGATTAAGATCAATTATGGGTGTCGTGGGTGTGGTGAGCCCACACTTGTAGTTATTTACTACAAGTAACTATCCACCTAGAAACACTACCCGAATCGGGTAGTGTCACGCCTACCCTGTAAGGGAAATGGTTTAATGGTATATATATATATATATATATATATGTACCATCTAAAGAGCGATGGGCCGATATATTTACGAAGCCTCTAGTAAAACAGCAGTTTTATTATTTACGAGAAAGGTTGAGTGTATTAGGCCATACAATATAAGTGGGAGTGTTAATTTCTCACTACATGAGCTTATGTACTATGTATTTTGTATGGTCAGCTGTATGTAAGTCTGTACGTGAAATATAACTTAACCTATACTGGAAGAGAGCGCACTCCTGGTGTTGCCAGCTCTCTCTCTTCTCGCGCGCTGCGGAAGCGCCCTTTAGTCAGAGAGCAGACCTAGCTGAGAGCAGACCCCGTCGCTTGAAGCTATTCTGTGTGTCTTTGTGAAACTGACATTTTTTATCAATAAATATATATATATACTTTTGTGTGTGTGCTGAAATCTCTGTTTCTTTTCACCGTAAAATAGATATTCAATAAATATCATTTTTTAAACTTCGAAAATCGATTTACTTCCGCCTGGCTGACTGGTCTGTCCTACTGTAGGTTTCTCGGAAAAAGCACCCTTACTGCTACCATCCCCTTTGGCCGAAGCCTTCTGCTTGGTAGTTTCAAGTTTAAATTTCGTAGACGCGACCTTGTCTTCAGTTTCATCAACGCAACTATAAAACGTATCAGTTCGCTGTATGTAACCGCTGCAACATCACTAAAATTGTCAAGATCTTTCAAGAAGCCTTCAACGATAGAGGCTGGGCTTCCATCCTACGTTATATTTCATTATTTCAAATTTTTATTGAGTCTATAGATTTTTCTTGATCCGTATTATTAGTATTTTTCGAAAGCGTATTTCCTTTGTCTTTATCAATTAATGGTTCGCGAATTGAAGAAATTTCAACATGTGAATCTAAGAATCTTTATGCATTTCTAAAGTCTGCTTCATAGCGAGTAAATCTGTCGGAAATACTATTTTTACTTAGATTTTTGTCCCACAGTAAATGAAAATTAATTCTGCTATTTACTGCGCGATTTATGAGCCTTCTGGATACAGCCGGGTATTTTGTGAAATATCCGGTGATGGTTCCCTGTTACTATTAGCTCTTATTAAATATTGCTGTGGTATCACAGACTGATTTAAAAGCATACTTGAAATCCAAATATTTTCCCAAAAATTGAACTTGCCATATGTGCACACGCAAAAATTAAAACTAAATTCGGCGAATTTTGGAAAAGCAAAGGCATAATTCTAGAAGATGGTGACCCGACACTTACATTCGAAAAAGTAACTTGAGTTTCCATACTAATGGACGAAATGTTTGCAATAGTAGTGCCATTCATATCAGAGAACGCACCGATGGATCGTTCATACACTACGTTACTCGTTTTTCTTTTGTTTATATCGTTGTATCCTTCTTCACTTCACGGAAACTATATTCTTTCTTTATTTAAACAAAAGAAAGATGCGTAACGTAGTTTACGAATGATCCCTGAAGGTTGTTACTGTGAGGATTTGCAATTCGCGCCTTCTTATTTAAGGTATTCAAATAGACAACGCCATCTATCTCTCATTTACAATTTACATAAACACACACCAACACGAGTCTTTGTCTCGTTAGTCTTTTGTAAACCGTTACACAATTAACACTCGCTTTATCCATCGTTGTACTTGGATAATAAAAGTTCAGTCTATTGGAAAATCGGTTTATTTTTGTTCGTCTAAACGCTGCCCCCCGCGCTATCAGTTACTGTGGTTGCCCAGGTGAAAAAATCCACGTAGAAATCGACGTGAAAAAAACGTGGAATGATACGTAGCAGTTCAACGTGAATTTTCACGTGAAATTCGAATCGTAAATTGATACAATTCACGTGGAGTTCTATACGGAACGTCAAACATAATTTTTAATCGCTAACATCTCCCAAAATCTCTTACATCTCCCGAAATCTCTTATACTATATTACTATTTCTTTATCTATGTGGAAATACACATGAATTCTTTAGATTTACACCCTTATTTCACGTAAATTTCCACGCATAACCCCACGTGGAATTCCACTTGCAGTCCTACGTAGTTTTCCATGGGGAATTCTACGTGGATTTTCACATAAGTTATTTATCCTGGGTGAGGTATGTACCGAAATTGGTACTTTCACGGACAATTTATTTTCGGTATCCGAGGCATATTCATTCCCATCCATATCTAATATATTTAAATTATCATTACGCGTACCGTTGGAATCGCTCTCAAAATTAGTGAGCGCGTAATCTAAACATTCTAACGTAAAAGAGGATTTTCTTCGTCTTTTGCATCTTTGAGCATGACCGGTCGTGATAGTTAAATAAGGATGGTTAAGGATGGCATTCATGTCGGTTTCTCCGAGACCAAAAATCCATTCCATAGACAGGTCAGCTATAAAAAACAGAGCTATCATACGAAATCGATCAATTCTAAATCTATACCCTTCCCCGAATATTGTCAAACCTACCGGACTACCTAGCTGCACGTTTACGACCTATGCTTTCTGCACTTATTAGGAAAAAAATAAATTTTAAAAACTTTAAAACATTCACTAGGCTACACATTTTTCAAAATACTTTTTATAAGTTTCTCGCAAACTAATAATTTTGTATTGTTTTTCAAATGTCTGCACTGGATGTCAATACAAAAGTCAGACCACCTGATCAGTGTGCCGCCTCTTCAGGGCCGGCGCAGCCCATACTTTGCATGTCTGTAGTTTGGAGTTTGTAAAGGGGGAGGGAGTAAAAAATGGTTTCTTTAGTTTTTGTTTATTTTAACGAGAAGGTTCTTCTTCGTACATCATTCCTGCAGATAAAGGCGTTTATAATTTTATTTAAATCTTATTTATCCAAACAATCTTGGTGAATATGTAAGATCGCCAGATTATTTAGCCGCTTTGCCCCATTGTTGATCTTAAATACGTTTTCAGACGCCTTAATGCAGAGAATGAGCGTTAATTCGTACACGAGCTACTAGGAATAGTCAGTAAAATTTGTATTAGCTTCTAATACTCTGGAAGAAAACTACCCATCTTAGCATTACCCAGGGATCACAGCTGGTCCCCTATTTCCTCTATTTTCTCCATTTTGAAGATGGTCCTCTATTTCCTCTATTTTGGAAAATTTTCCTCTATTTTTGGTCAAAAACTTAAATTTAAAAAATAAAATTTTAATTTACACACCATACAAATCATACGGCACTGGTCGTGACTAGAGACGTGGTTTAATGGGCTCCGGTATTTTTGCTTAACAGTTTTTATACACGGGCGAATTTTGTATAAATTTGTTGTTTTAAATGAACTAGAAGCAGTTGTGTTTCGGATTTTCTAAACGGTGTGAACGGTTTCTGTCAGAAAACCGGAATTTGTGAACTTTTTGTCCGCGTGAGTTTTGAACAGACGCCCACTATCATGGTGGCGTGTGGCATCTGCAGTGGTGCAATCACTAGAGGGGCCCCTGGACTATTATCATGCGGAAAATGTAGCATTGTAGTGCACAGTGGATGCGTGAAGGAAGAAGATAAAGTAAAAAAGGGTCTAAAGAAGTGATTTTGCTTTGCGTGTTCAAATTTGGCGTCAAACGAAATTGCTCGACGAGAAAGAAAAAATTCTTCTCAATTGGGGACAACGGAGTGTGCTACCGATGTCGTCACCAAGTCAGGGTCGCCCATGACATCTCTGGATCCTGGGGTCAGTGAGGCCATAATAAAATCGGTAACTGAAGTGCAAGAGGCGTCACTTAAGCATATGACTGCTTTATTTGAAAGGTTTCAGAGTAAATTAGATTATTATTATTATTATAGATTAGCAGTTCGAACTCGAAAGTTCATTGCCTCATCTACCCGAGACCGCCACACATCTCTATCTTGTGCATTCTCCATCCAGTTTAAGTAATCATGTCCTAGTTCTTTTAGATCATCCCTTACATTTTTTCTCCCATCTGTTTCTCGGTCTGCCTAGGGGTCTCTTACCAGTCGGTCTCCCTCTTAAAACTTGCGCCACTGTTCTTTCATTGCCCATTCTTGCTACATGCCCCGCCCATCTTAATTTACGCGCTTTCATTACTCTATTAATATTTGCTGACCCGTAGAGAGCGTGCAGCTCATCATTATGCAGTTTTCTCCACTCGCCGGTCTCTTCGTCCCTTTTTGGACCATAGATTTTTCTAAGTACTTTATTCTCGAAAACTCTAAACCTATTCTCTTCTCCTTTCGTCAGCGCCCACGTTTCACACCCGTACATGACGACCGGCATTATTATCGTTTTGTAAATTCTTACTTTGATGTTTCTAGATAGCGATCGCGATTTTAGTAGCGTGTTTGCTGCATAATAGCACCCATTGCCAGCGTGTAGCCGCGCATTGATTTCCGTTTTAATCTTATTTTCGCTAGTTATAATAGACCCGAGGTATTTAAACTCGTTAACCCTTTCGAATTTCATATTTCCGGCCATTAGATCCCCGTCTTGATTACTTTGTCCGGACCTGACGACGGTCATATATTTTGTCTTCGATTCGCTAACTTCCAAGCCAATCTCTTTGGCTTTTGCGATCAAGATTTCTGCATTTTTAGCTACCGTTTCTTTATCATCCCCTAGTACGTCGAGATCATCCGCATATCCAAGAATTTGTATTACCCCATTGAGGGTAGCACCGGTCGGATTCGCCTGCACTTGCCTAACCACGTATTCTAAAACTAAGTTAAAAAGGACGCACGAAAGTGCATCGCCCTGTTTCAGGCCATCGCGGATCGAAAACTCTTCAGATAAACAACCGTTTACGCGTATTCTACCCTTACTGCCGCTTAAGCAAATTTCGATAAGTCTAACTAATTTTCTTGGCACACCCAAGAACTCTAGGATCCAGTACATTCGCGCGCGTATAATAGAGTCGTAAGCTTTTTTAAAATCGATAAATAGCTGATGTACTGCTTCTTTAAATTCCCATTTCTTTTCTAACAGTTGTCTAATTGTAAACATTTGATCGCTTGTAGATCGGTTTCGGCGGAATCCACACTGGTAATCCCCAATGATTTCCTCGGCAAAAGGAGTTAGTCTACTTAGGATAACATTAGACAGGATCTTGTAGCACGAAGGCACAAGTGAAATTCCCCGATAGTTGTTACAGTTAGTTTTATCGCCTTTTTTAAAGATGGGAATAATGATAGAGGTATTCCATTCTTCCGGCATGCGTTCTGTTTTCCAAACTGCGCGTATCAATTTACAAATTTGCCTTGTGAGGCAAGGGCCTCCATTTTTTATCAGTTCTGACGGTAGGTCATCAATGCCCGCGGCTTTGTTATTTTTCAACTTCTTTATGGCCATTTCTATTTCTATATCAGTAGGATCGTTAATTAATAGATCAGCAGTGTGGATTTCGCCGAGATTACCTTCAACGGGGGCTTCGCGTACATTTAACAGTTTATCGAAATAATCTTTCCATAAATTCAGTCTCTCTGTCGCATCGGCTACTAGATTGCCATTTTCGTCCCTCATTACTTCCGTTCTACTTTGAAAGCCTTTCTATATAAAATTGATTCCCCTGTACATCTCACGCGGGTTATTTTGTTTATTATGCGCTTCTATTGCTAGTATTTTATTCTTTTCCCACTCCCTTTTCTTGGATCTATAGAGCCTATTTGTACTTTTGCTAACCTCGAGATATTTCTTATGTGTTTGATCGCACTTATTTTGTAAACTACTTAGTCTGGCCTTCCGACGTTTCTCAAACCAGAGTTTGCACTCGTCGTCAAACCATGGTTTGCTTTTGGTTACTTTCTTAAAACCTATCGTAAGTTTCGCGGCTGCCTTTATCGCCTTTTTCGTATTGCTCCACAGGGTTTCCGGGTCCTCCTCGTGATTATTGTTATCGTCTCTCTGTTCTTGGAGAGCGTCGAAACTATTAGAAATCTCAACTTGGTAATTTAATGTTTCTGTTGCTGGTTTGAACTTATCTATATTGAAACGAACTGTTGGCTCTGTGCGGCTTGTTTTCTTACTTAACGCTAGCCTAGATCTTAGTTTTACTATCACGAGAAAATGGTCTGAATTTAAATCCGCTCCCCTATACGATCTTATATCGAGAATGTTTGTATGACGTCTTCTGTCTATTAGAACGTGATCAATCTGATTGTGAGTTTTACCATCTGGTGATGTCCAGGTGGCCTTATGTATATTTTTATGCTTGAAATATGTGCTTTTGACAACGAGGTTCTTTGAAGCTGCAAAGTTTATTACTCTGGTTCCATTATCATTACTGACGTCATGCAAACTTTCTGATCCTATTGTAGGCCTATACATTGGTTCTTTTCCAATTTTCGCGTTGAAATCCCCCAATACTATTTTTGCGTCAAACGTTGAGAACTTGTCAAAAACCTGCTCGATTGTTTCATAAAAAAGATCTTTAGTGTCTTCGTCTTTGTCCTCGGTAGGGCAGTGCACATTGATTAATACGTGTTTGCTGAAATTACCCTTTAGTACAATGTATGATAACCGGTCGTTAATGAATTGCATGTCGATAAGTGCTCGCGAAATTCGTTTATTAATAAGAAAACCAGTCCCCAGTCTTTGCCCCTTAGCTCCTCCCCAGTGAAAAGTATAGTCATCCCTAGAAATTGACGCGAAATCGCCCGACCAGCAGGTTTCTTGAAGTGCTATTACGTCAGTTTTGTATTCAATTGCTATCTTAATGAGTTCGCTAAATCGGCCAGTTTTTAGACTACGCGCGTTTAGAGTTCCCACCCTTAGATCTTTAACTGTAGTTTTTTGTTTTTTCAAGTTAGCCATGGTAGTTTCAAGATAATCCGCACGTTAGGATCCTATTCCGATCGTAGGTGAGTCCACTGTCCCAGGAGTGATAACCCCCATACCTCCCTAGGTCTAAGTATGGGAGCTTTCCGACTCTGACAAGGACCATGTCAACTTGTCGTCAGACACATTACAGTTTCATCCTCGTACCCTAACGTCCCCCTGCAAGGCAGCGCGCCTACTGGCATCAATACCCCTTTGGCCCTATGCAGGCGAATCATTCCACACATCCCTTGCGGGCAGTGTCATCGCTGCAGTGTCCAATGGGCAGCAGGATTTTTCCCTTACAAGATTTTTAGTTTTGGTTCGGGTATAGTTTCTAGGTGGGTACACGCTGCACCTTGGCTTGCCAGAACCCACCCATTGTGTATGAACGCGAATGGGTGGGTCCCCCCAAGCCATGGTTGTCGTGTACCTATTTTTTACCAGTGCTAGATTCACCACACCCACGACTGGCTCCTATCGGCTGTCCGCGACTGCTTATTCTTGTATTCGCAGTTAACCTTGGGGGCTGTTCAGCCTTACGGGCCGTTCCTCTATCCGCAACCTGAGGACGCGCTACGTAGATCAATAGCATGAAGGATAATATCATTCAAAATTCTCGGCGCATAACTACGGTTGAAACGACTGTTGCGACAAATGTGACGGAAATTCTTGAGCTTCAAGAAGTGACAAAAAAACTTTCAGTTCGTGAAAATAAATTGACTTCCCAGGTGGCGCACTTGGAGCACAAGTGCAACTTAATGGAGCAGTCTTCTCTAGCTAATATTGTAGAAATCCATGGTTTGCCTTTCAAACAGGGGGAGGACCTTCCAGTTGTTATGAATGAAATTGCGGCCGCTTTGGAGGTCCCTTACTCCAAAGAGGGTCTCATTTCTATTTTTAGAACACGACCCTATGATTTGAATGCTTCAGGTCAGTCCCGACCTCCGATTATAATTGCAAAATTTAGTCAGCAAGAGACTTGTTTTCGTCTTATTGAAAAACGAAAGAAGAAGCGAGATTTTTCTACAAAAAATATTGGCTGGACCGGTGGGGAGGAATGCATCCTCTACATTAGAGAAACCTTAACAAAATACAATGGTCTTATATATAAGGAGGCATTAAACTTGAAAAGAGCTAAGAAGATAAAGTTCCTATGGATCTCTGGTGGAAAAATCTTCTGCCGTAAGGAGGAAGGTTCGCAGAGAATTATACATTCTCATCTTCAGGATCTTGATGGATTTCGCTAACAATCACTGTATGGACGTAGGATCATCTATAAGAACAATATCGTCATTCTAAGTATATATCCTGTTTCAAAGAATTTTATTTTAGTTCCTTACTTCTCGTTCTTGGATTCTACCTTTTTCTATTCATTCCTACTTCTGCGTACTCTGTTTGGCATATTCTGGTTAGTGGTAAATCCAATTTCTACATGGAGGTATTTACTACAATTTACTATTGGGTCATGCGGAAAGAAATGTTTTATTTTTTATAAAGAGGTATATCTCGTTTATGCGTGTATCTTTTATTTTATTTCATCTTTGCATATTTACGGTATGGTTTCTCACACAACATGTACTACAGATTTTCGGTATATATATATGTCCTCTTTCGAGTAGTCTGGCTTGTTTTGATTATTATCTTTTACTGTAACTCTATACTTTACTACGAGCTTCGTATTCTGGAACATAATAACATATATCGGGATTTGAACTGTTCATTCATCTCATGGACAAGTTAAGATTTTGCCACGTTAATGCTCAGTCTCTCTCGACACATTTCCTTGAGTTTAAATACTATTTTAGTACGTGTGCATACCATATCATCGCAGTGTCTGAAACTTGGCTTAAGCCTGATATCCCTTCGAGTGCAATGTTTTTGGAGGGTTACATGCTCTTTCTTAGGGACAGAGAGGAGAGAAGGGGGGGCGGGGTCTGCCTTTATATACATGAAAGTCTTAGGGGTTCAGTAGTAAGAGTGAGTCCACAGGCTAATTATCCTGTCGCTAACTTTCTGTTTGTTGAGGTGTATTTCGGGAGGGATTGTTTGCTAATTGGGGTTATTTATAAACCTCCTAACGCTAACTGTAGTAAAGAACTTGAATCAGAAATATTTACACTTACTCCTAATTATAATAGTATAATACTTACTGGAGATTTGAACACAAATTTGAATTCGAATACTAATCTGACTAAACATTTGAAATCTATAATTTACTCCGCGGGACTTTCTACAGTGCCACATGATTCCACTCATCACTCTAATTTTACTAGTACACGCATAGACTTAATTATTGTAGATGACCTTGAAAAAGTACTATCCTATTCACAGCATGCAATTCCGTTCTTATCTAATCATGATCTTATCAACATTGAGTACCAAATGTCCAGTAATCTCCCTCCTAAACCTACTCCTACACTGACTCGAAATCTTACACTAATCAATGAACAAGAATTTCAGGATCATTTAATATCATATGATTGGGCAAATTTATCCTCAGTTCGTGACGTGAATACAAAGGTAAACGGTCTAATTACCATTTTGACTCATGCATTTAACGAATTCGCGCCTTTATATGTAACACGTTCTCGAAGGGAAACGGCCCCATGGATTACTACAGAAATAAGAGAATTGATGAGAAAAAGGGACACAAAACGTAGATTAGCAAGAAGAACCAGGAATAGTAGTATACAAGCGGAATTTCGCAAACTTCGGAATCTTGTGCAGACGAAAATTAGGGACTCTCACAACCAATTTAACTTTAACGCAATCAGAAATAAAAACAAAAAAGAAAATATTTTTCATCTTCTCAGGCGCTTGCGTTTAATTCAACCTAAACAGGAATGTCCTGATCAAAATTTCTCGGCTAGTGAATTCCTTAATACATTCATGTTGAAACCTATTGTGACACAACTTCCAATTACCTCTTCCAATTTACCTCTGCAAACTTTTGATGAACATGATTTCTTTTTTTCTGATATTACTCCTGAGACTTTCCTCAAGGAAGTAATGGAAGTTAATTCTAATGCGATCGGTATGGATGGAATATCGATAAAAATGATCCGGTTAGCTCTTCCAGTTATCTTCCCAATATTATTGGAGATTTATAATGCATCTTTACAAAGTGGTATTTTTCCAAATATATGGAAAAAGGCACTAATACAACCGATACCTAAAATCACCAGTCCTACTACCACTAAAGACTTCCGGCCAATTTCTATCCTTAATGTGTTATCAAAGCCACTTGAACGGATGGTGCACAGACAACTAACAAATTTTCTAGATAATAATAAATTATTAGACCCTATGCAATCGGGCTTCAGAGCCAAACATAGTACACTCACAGCATCCCTAAAAATCACTACTGATGTTAAGCTGGCGATCGATAAAAAAGAGATTACGGTTGTGGTACTTTTTGATTTTTCAAAGGCTTTTGACACAGTGAACCACAGTTTACTTTTACAAAAACTCAAATCTTTCAAAATGTCCAATTCAGTAATAAAGTGGTTTGCCTCCTATTTAAGTAATCGTTCACAAAGTGTAAAGACTAGTAATGCTGATATGTCTGAATGGGTGGAAGTTAAGAGTGGAGTTCCGCAGGGGTCCACACTTGCACCTACGCTTTTTAACTTGTATACCTCTGATATTGGAAGTGATCTAAAATTTTGTAAGTATCTTAAATACGCCGATGACTTCAAATTGTACCTTTCCGGACCTGCTGCAGAATTGAATAGACTTCTCAGTCAGATCCAAGAGGACATAGATCGGGTGGTGCTTTGGGCTGAAAATAACGGTCTTGCTTTAAATCCAGCTAAAACTAACGCTATTATTATTGGGCCTTCGGCTTCTCCCTCTGTGGATGCACTCGCTCACCTCCCTCCTTTAAGGGTTGGTAATGTTACTATTGTTTTTCAAGAATCGGTCAAGGATTTAGGATACTTGCTCAACCGTACTCTGTCTTGGAAAGAGCATGTAATGGCTATTTCTCGGAACACTTACAGAATTCTACAGCAATTAAATAAAAACAAAGAGTCCTTACCTACCTCAACTAGGATTCTACTAGTTAAGAGTTTAATTCTACCGTTCTTCGATTACGGATGTATTGCTTATGATGATATAACAGACGAACTGAATGGAAAGCTAGAACGGGCACTAAATGCATGTATCCGTTTTATATACAATTTACCAAAAAGTGAACACATTACTCTCTATCGGGAGAGAGCTGGGTTTTTGCCCGTGGCTAAAAGAAGACAATTTTTTATGGGCAATTTGCTCTTTACAATATCTAGAAATGAAGCTCCTCAGTATTTACGTGAATATTTTACTTTTGTTGATAAAAATCATCCCAATCATGCCAGACTCCGTGAGAGGAACTTAGCTTTAAAAATACCAAAGCACAGAACATGTAAACTCCAAAGATCGTTTATGGTTAGAGGGGCACGTCTATGGAATAGAATACCACTAATTATCAGGGAAGCGCCCTCTTATTATCATTTTAAAATTGAATTTTTCAAGTATTTATTCAATGATTCAAATAATTTACTTGAAATTACCCATTGGTAATAAATTTAGTATTATGTTGACCTTTCAGTACTAATGTATTTTCTGATTTTATTAAGCACATATCGTATAATTACAACACTACTATGTACTTCAACCTATAACATTTTGATTCTAACGGCCTATGTTTAATATTAATTGATAGTATTAATTTACTGTTAAATACACATGTTCAGTTACTGTGCCACGATCCTAGTTTTAAGAATATTATGATGTATATTTTGTTCCTTAGAGGGCTATTTAGCCCTAGGGACTTTTTCAATAAATTACAATTACAATTACAAAACCAAAAATTGAACATCAGGATCATATCAGGATAAAGAAAATTCATAATTTGATCAATATGCAACATTTGAATATTTGCGCGCTCTCACAATATCGGTGGCCAAATGTGAATAAAACCGTTATGACTTTGTTACAAGAAAAGTTGAAAACGTTAAAGGCTAAACCCCTGCTTGACGTAGGTACCTGTGAGCTGCATATTGTGATGTGAAATATTTGAGAATATTCAAAATGATCTAAGTTTGCCTCAACACAAGTTCATTCAACACATAAGCACAAGGTGGTTATAAAATTTAATTTAATTAATGATATTAATATTAATCTTATAATTCAAATAGTTAATAAAATTAAATAAAATGAATAAAAATCTATAAATAACAAAAAATAAATTTATTAAATTCATTATTTTTTATTTATTTATAAATTTATGTTTATTTATTTATATTTATATTTATTTAATAATTTTATTTATTTATTTGTTTTATATATATATATATTTTTTAGATCCAGCAGCTGAAAGAGTAGATGATCAGTTACCAGCGTTAAAAAATTATTTTTTTTCACGTACATTCCAAAGAATGGATCTTCCACTCCTGAAAAACAAAATTATATTGATATAATAAAGTATTTAAAAGCCGCGCATTTAAAGAGCACTTTAAATTTTATCGTTTATGCATCCAAGATCTTCACTGCTGAATTTACATTGATTGTGAAAAAAGAAGAACCGCTTATTCACATACTGTATGGTCAGGTAAAACTGCTAATTTTAATTTTGCTATCGAGTATTATTAAAGGACCAATTCTGAAATCAACTTCATTTGTCACGGAAAAACTTACTTTTCACTTCTTAAAGATAAAACAAACTTTTTATATTTGCTTGAGGTAAATCCTGGAGGAACCGTAAAAGGCACAGTTGCAGCTTTATCTCAGAAAGAATTTTTTTTTAATGACTGAAGTAAAAGAATTTTAAACTGCGGCAGTCAATCGTTTACTTACAAAAATTAAGTGTTTCAAAGCCTTGCAATATTTTCAATGTGTTACGCCCAAAAATATTACGAAACCTGAAAGTGTATCTTACATAAAAAAGTTTGGACAGTTAATACCACTTCTTTGTATAGACACCAATAAATTAGGGTGCGAATGGAGATTGCTACAACTGGACGAAAATGTGCGATTTGAACTTAAAAAGGATGAATGAATTGATTCTTATTGGAGCCTCATATTTAGCCTTCAAAATCATTCAAATCCGAGTGTAAGATATCAAGAGATAAAGCGAGTCGTCCAAACTGCTCTTGCTCAGACACATGGAAACGCTGTTGTAGAAAGAGGCTTTCCACTACCAGGAAGGCTTCTAACTGAAGACAAAAATGGAATGACGGAAAGAACTTCAAATGTAAAATTTGCAATTGCTGACGGCTTGAAAAATATGATAAAATGGTGCACAAAGTTCCCATAGCTCCTAAATTAGTGAGACTGGCACAGTAGGCTCATTCTTCATACCAGCTTTACTTGGATAACGAAAAGCAAATCCTTAAGGAACAGGCTAAGAAGAAAGCTGCTAAAACTGTTAGAAAGTGTAGAAACACAATCAAGAAATTAGAGGGTGATTTAAAATCAGCAGAAAAGGATTTTAAAAATGCCACGCTTGATGCCGCATCTATGCAAGATCAGTTCAATTTGGTTGTGAAGAGAAATACCAAATATATAGTTGTAAAAAAATTAATTCTCGGTCTACAAAACTTCGGGATAAAGAAAATGAAAAACGAGAGAAGGTAGATGGGTTACAACAAAATATCAGAAAGAGAACTACTGAAATGCTGAAAAGAATAGCAAAGAAAAGTTTAACAAGGTATTTAATACCTTCTTCTGTCCTGGAAAAGAATATTCTTTTTTAGATTAAAAAAATATACCATTAAAATTTAGAAAAGGCTTGTAAGACTATCTATTTCTATTAATAATATGTTTTTTATTGTAAGTTGTAAACTCTAAAACTTTCATATTTAATGAAATGGCTGTAAACTGTTTAGTTACAACTGATGCTAATTAAATAAGACAAGTAAAATTGAGATTAACTTAAGTATTGTTAGAACCACAGGTATATAGGATGTATGAACTCAATGAAAAAGCGAAAGATCCGATTAACCGTAATTTTATTGATACAAATTGCGAACTCTTCAATAAACAATCCGAACGGTAAAGGTATTCACTAGTGATTGACTGGCACGCAGTTCCACAAGGATGCAGTTGGATCATTGCCTGTAGTATAAAAAGAATGCCAGAAGACTGTCCTTTACGATTTTTTAAGTTGTAACTTATTAAGCACATTATCATTTAAAGAGTTTATATAGTTTCATTATTTTTTAACGTATATGGTCAGACATTTATTCAAAGATGTCTCATTTTCTATTGACTTCACTCATGTAGGTTTATTAGTTCGTAATGTAAATGGTCATGTACATACGTTCATTCGAAGATACCTTGTTTCCCACTGACTTCGTTCTAAATTCTTCAAAAAAATATATAATTGTTCATCCGAACACTAATAACATTTTTATGGCCAACAGCCATACCACGCTGAAAAAACCAGTTCTCGTCAGATCACTGAAGTTAAGCAGCGTTGGGCGCGGTTAGCACTTGGATGGGTGACCATTCGAGAAAACTGAGTGCTGTTGGCACATCGTGGGTGTGGTGAGCCCACACTTGTAGTTATTTACTACAAGTTATCAACCTAGAAACACTACCCGAATCGGGTAGTGTCACGCCTACCCCGAAAGGGAAATGGCTTAATGGTATACATTAACCTTGATTCATATACTATCCTTCATTTCAAAAAAAGTCCTCCAAAAGTCCTCTATTTTTGGAAAAAAGGTCCTCTTTTTTAAAAAGGTCCTCTATTTTTGAAGAAAAGTCCTCTATTCCTCTATTTTAGAAAGAATAGATACTGTGATCCCTGATTACCTATTAAGAAAGTAACTACGTCCTTTAGACACTGGAGTTTTACCTTTTTGGCTGAAATTATGTCCAAAAACATATCGCGGTGCGATTTGAATTTGTTGAGTTGAAATCTTCCTCTTTATAAAATTTTATGATCTCATCAACACACGAGCCTTCCTGACCAAGCACAAGATTTTCGAATGAGTTTAGAAGGTCCATTGTTTCAGATGTAAACCGACTGTTAATGGAGCTTAATACCTGATCAAACATTTCGAAAAATAGTTGCCTGTAGTAGCTCTCAGAGGTTGAAAATACATGTGAACTGACTTCCGTTTCAAACCGTTATGAAGCTTTTCGCTTTCGAGGTACTTCGGGTTCTTCTAAATTCAGACTTTTTGCACCTTTTACTGCATCAGCCCATGCCTTGTCGAACTTAGCTGCCCGATTTTCAGTGAGACTGATTAGGACTGCTTCGACTTTCTTGTGAGATTCATTTATATTGAGGTCAGATTTTTGCAAATCCTTATTCAGTATTTCGATTCTGTGGAAGATTTCAATCATTTCGGTAAGCAAAAAGTAGAACTCATAACTCTGGAGTTGTTTGAGGAACCCTGCTGCCTTAGCCGATGCTGTAGAGTCTACTTTACGGTCTGCAATCACCTCCTTAAAGAAAGTCATGGCAGCTGCATAATTGTCTTCGTCATGAATTGTCAGGAGAGACTTTATTCTCAAACACCACCTGAAAAATAAAGGAAAATCATTATTGAGACCATACAGCAATTTAATATATTAATAAATTCATAGAGGAGTTCGTACTGAGACGCCGAGCAGGTTAGTCGCATTTCACGTCGCTCCAGTGAAGTTTGGTTTATAAGTGAAAAAGAGGATTTTAGATTGCAGTGGAACTGGTGTATTTGGATTGTGGTTATTGGAAACTATGTAAAGCATTTTAAGTGACGTGATTTGCTGATCTCAGTGTACGAAAAGAATAAATTTCATTGTCTACGTGAAAGTGGAGCTTGACTTCATATCAGGAAAGCTTACTTAGTTAACATTGTGAATGTGTATGGTTGTGTGTTTATGTTACACACTGGAATGAAGACCTTGTTTACCATATGCCTAATGATATCGGAGTGTAATTAACTGAAGGTTAATATCCGTTAAAAATAGAAGAGGAAAATTTTAAAGCTTTATTGGATGAGTTTAGACTCTCCCTAAGACAGGATTTAAAAAATTACACTAAGGAAATAGTGAATGAGGAAGTAACACAAATCATGAAGCTTATAAGTGAAAATTCTCAAAACATAGGTAAATTGCGAAAGGAAAACGTGATATTGAAAGACGAAGTTGTTAGGCAGGCGTGGATTATAGACAAAACCGCAAGAAGAAATAATTTAATTATTGTTGGACTACAGGATTCTCCCGAAGAAACACGTGAAGATTTGGTAGCCAAAGTTAAACAACTTTTATACAAATACCTGGAAATAACGGTCGAAGATGAACACGTGGATCACATTAAGCGCTTGGGAAGTTTCCAGGTAAACAAAAACAGATCGATCCTGCTATGTCTGGTCTCAGGTCTAATCAAAACTAATATTATGATTAAACGTAGCAAATTTAAAGGTACTAAAATATATCTCAACAACGATATGGATAAAGAGATGCAACTTATAAATAAGAATCTGAGGACCATCCAAAAACAGTTAAAAGAAAAAGGAATTAAAGCCATGACCAGCAAAGGCCGTCTACTGGTGAAGGGAATTTCATATACCATACAGGATGTAGACGAACTAGGAATTGACGGTCTTTTGTCACAACTCAATGTATATGAAGATGAGTTTCCTCCTTCAGCTAGAAAATTACCTAATGACCACATGTTGTCCGACCAACCGATAAATGCAACACAAAGTGGGATGAAAAGAGGTCGACATATCACACATTCTGATAATTCGAACAAGGAAAGATCAATAAAAAAACCCAAAAAGAGTATACAAAATATGAAACCGTTGGATGAGTACGTGCGTAGGAGTTCCGCTTCTTCTCTTGGAGTTGGGTTGTCACCCCGTTCAGACGAGAGGTCTCTGAATATCGTGACTCCAGAGCTTCAAAGGATCGATTGAACATCTTCCAAGAAGTGACTACCAGGTGACAGATATACGCTGAGGGCTTATTCTAAGCAGAATGATTGTGCTACGCGAACCCAGGAGGCGCA
>CAKNYM010054034.1:13973-51602 GCA_932195095.1 Andricus curvator | reverse complement strand
ATTGTTAAATTTGTTTTTATTTTAGACTGAAAAGGAACTTTATTTACTCAAGGTTCTATCGACCTTAAGGAACACATTCTCATCCAGACACTCGCGCTTCGCGCTCGATATTTGATTTGAAAATCATTTGAACCGTATGATAGAAACAAAAAAGTTTGAGCGCACTTACGGCGTGCGATTTGGTAAATACACTGACCGCGCACTTTGTGCTTCGTGTTATATGTTCTTCATATACAAATTACTAAATTTTATTTGATTTTAAATGAAAAGTAATGATATAATTCAGGCGACAAATTTTATTAGTTAACATTTTATTTTAGCTTGTGCCGTTTATCAAAAAAGTTAATTTTTTCATTTTGAATATATTCTTACCACAAAAATTGATTACGGGTTTGTAAGTCTTTTTTGAATGCACAATTTTTGTTCATTTATATGTTTTCGTACCTTGCATTGTTTTTTTCAAAAATTTGATTTTTTTTACTGTCAATGTTATTTTCACGAATAAAACAAAAACCACGCATCCTATCGAAACATGAGTCACAATAAATTTGTACCTCTTCCTTGGATGAACAAATTTTGTTTCGGTCATTTTTTCGTAGCTGGTAATATTCGTCTGAAAATTTCATTTTTCTATTTTCAATGCTGTTTTTTACGAATAAAACAAAAACTACGCGTCATATCAAAAAGTGAATGATAAGAAATTTGTAGATCTTTTCTAGGTGCACAATTTTGGTGAGATGATCTTTTCTGGTATCTTGCATAGTTTGACAGCAAAATGGCTTTTTTGATTTTTCATTAATTTTTTGTGCGATCAAAATTTGAATTTTTTATTTTTCAAAAAATTCAAAAAGTTGTTATGAAAATATTATAGGGTGTTCAGGAATCAACGTTTTTCTCCTCTTGACTTTTTTTCATATCGTGCGTTTTTCGGCTTAAAATGTTCATTTTCGTTTGTTTTTTGGAATTTTGAAAATGCTATAACTCCAGTAATTTTTTTTTTTATCACAAAAAGTCATGAGAATATTTTGTTCGTCATTTTGCGTACTACTAACAACCGTCCATAGAATTTTCAAATCTTCAAAAAAAGTGGTCTCAATAATTTTCAAAATGTGCTCACTTTTTGGATTTTCATCCAAAATAGCTGGTTAACGAACTCGTTCTCTATTTTTCGGCCATAAAAAAGTGTGCCAAAGCTCAATCAAATCTGATCATTTTTTCGAAAGTTATCGTGGCTACAGACAGACAGACAGACAGACTACAGACAGACAGACACCTTCGTAAAAATCGTTTTTTCTGACTCAGGAGGTCTCAAAACGTGGAGATTTGATGAAAACCGACTATGTCAAATTTTACATAAAACCAATACCTTCTCATTAGAATGAGAATGTAACAAGAAGCAAAGTGCTCGTGAAATGAGCACCATATAGCTATAATTACAAAGTGGAAACACTCAAGATCGAATTCACAGCTAGTTTAAATAATTATTACCACATTCTTATTGAGGATTAGACATAAAGTGGAAAATTCTGGAAAAACGGCAATTTTTCAACATGATTTTAGGAAAATATTCTTGTAAATAGTAATAAATCGTTAATAACATTTTATTGTTTCAACTTACTATTATATATAAGTTACTATTCTTTTCCTATAACTGAAAAGTTGAAAAAAAATTGGAAAATTTGAAAAAAGGCAACTTTACTACTTAATTCTAAAAGAAGATTATTGTAAATAATGATAAATTGCTCCAAAAATTTACATATGTCAACACTTCGTTACCAGATTAATGTAGTATGTTATGTATAAGAAACAATTTGCATTTTAGTAACAGCAAGAAAATAATAATTAGCGCCAAAAGGTCGCAAAAACCAATTTTTCACTTATGGGGTTTTTAGGACCCTATAGAACCGACCTCTGGTGACCATATCAAATAGTTAATAATTTTTTTGGATTTTATAGCTTTTGATATAATTATTATCATCATTAAAAAGTAAAAAGGGGTATCTAAGTTACATAGCACGGAGGTTATCTCATGTAACCCATTATACTGTACCCTTGGGTGAAACCCCAGTGAAACAAAGGACTATTTTCAGTTGCTGTAGCTGCTTTTTTGGTACTAATTAAAGTCCCCACTTTCCAACTGTACTACATAAAATGCTAGGATTTCACTTTTTACTTAATGGTACCCACATTTGCTACAAGTTTAGCCAGAGAAGAGGAAAACTGCATAATACCACCTGCCAAATTTATTCTGTTTTACCATAATTGAATTTAAAGGCAGACATTGGACACCATCCTTCGAATGCACACAATCTTCCGCGGCGTCAAACCTTCTGTTCGGCATTAGTTAAAACGCAGCAAATACACGACCCGCTACCACATTGCAGATGGTCACCCATCCGAGTGCCGTCTGCGTTCAAAATAACTAAACGGTTGGACTCTTCCCGAACCCGATTCACCAAATCGTGAAAATCGTTAAAATTAATATTACAGCTATTTTTCAAACGTGTATCTAAAAACATCGCAAATCTCTTCTTTTACAGAATCAAGACCAAGTCCTTGTCGAAAAAAATAATAATGAGCATATACCTCCAACTGATATCAATCGACCTAGATCACCTAGAATGCTTTATCCTCATGAAAGGATGAGTTTTAACGAGCCATCTTCACCAAAGAGTACAACCGAGACGTATAACCCAAGAAGTGAGATAATGACGATAACAAGAGTTTACGAAAGCGGTACAAGAAGATATACAAACGCACCAATGACACCTGAAGAATTTGCCTTTCGCGAACTAGAACGACGTAGGGAAGCTGCACAAAGAAGGAAGTGCGTAGAACATAAATTACCACATTGTTCTATAGGGGGGCATCCAAATATGACATGACGCTATTTTCGGTGCTTTTTGAATGACCCGTCCATCTCTTGACCGCAGAAAATACTGGGAGTAAAAAGCGTTGCGGGTATTGTTTGAAGTGAGGTAACGGCCAGCAGGGTAACTGTGACTGGGGTAATTCTAGGAAATGAGCTGCCTCGAGCGGAGTCCCATTGAGCAATCTTTGAGTTACAACTCTGAGCTTAGCCCGGATATAGTTACCCTGTTGGCTGTTACCCGACTTCACCTATTACCTGCAACGCTTTTAACTCACTATTTTTTTGTGATAATTTGTGTATATTAGTGTACACCTCCCTAAACTGTCATGTGACACTGAAGCTGACCCTTCCACTGTTTTTTAATACGGAATTTAAATTTAGTTTTATATATGTAACCGTCAATCGAACAATGAATAACCAGTTGAAACTATTTGATACTAGCATGAGATTAATTTTAATTGAATTCCTTGGACATTTTCTTTCTTTCTTTCGTAATATTAGAAAGATTAACTAAGACAGCAGATTAACCTAGAGGCTGTCCATAAACTACATTGACAATTTGAGGGGGTAAGGTCGTACTAAAGACTATAGTGGCAACTGGAGGGTAAGAGGGGCCAATGGTGGCGATGTTAAGAACTTAGATAACATTCGATTTCCTTCAACTGAAACCTGATCTTTTTTAGTTAAAAATTACATTATTTGGCTGAAAATTCACTGTTTTTGGCTAAAAATGCAACTGTTCATTCAAAAGTGAATTTATTTTTGTTAAAAATTGAACTATTTTGTTACAAATATAACTTTTTTGTTTGGAAACTCAACTGCTTTGTTCATACCTATTCTTAATTTTTGAAACATTTTTTTTGGATTCATTATTTTAGTTGAATATTTAAATTTTCGGGTCCATATTTGAACGATTCTGCGAGAAGTTCGTCTTTTTGGATTGAAAGTTCAACACTTGGGTATAAAATTTAACCTTTGTGGTTGCAAATTTTCATTTTGTATTGAAATTTCCTGTTTTTTTTCTTCTAAAAATAAATTTTCTTTTTTAAAAATTTATCTTTGTCATTTTTGGTTGTGAATTTATCCTCTACGTGTTTAAAATTTGTTTTTTTGATTAGAAAATTAATCTTGTTTGTTCGAAATTCATCTTTTCAGTTGAGAAATCAACTATTCTGTTAAAAATTCGCCTTCTTTTTTTTTCAATTCAACTGGGTGAAATCAAAGGATTTAACAAGCTTTGAAATTATTAAAAAATGTTTGAGTGTTCAGACAGGCTTTCAAGTGATTTTTAAACATTTTAAGTAATATGAGACTATTTCTAAGATTTGTGATTTTTTTTCTTAACGGAACTAATGATTATAAGTAATTTTGAAAGATTTAAAAAATTATGAGGCATTTTAAATGACTTCAAGCAATTTGAACCAAATTTATGAGAATTTACGGGCTTTGCATTTTTTTTATTTATTATAACGGATGCTGAAATATTGTAAAGGTTTTCAAACTATTTGGGATTATTTTCAGGGATTTGATAGGTGTGAGCTTTTAGAAGATTTTAAGGTATTTTAAGAAATTTCGAAATATTTAGAAGGTTTTAAAGATTTCAGGAGTGCCCGAACCTTGCGTTAGTACTAAAGCATTAGTACTTTAAAATACATTTTTTTTTCTTGTAGGGTTTGTGGCCATACTTGAAGTATTGGAACTTATAAGTAAATTACCTCATTTACGATACATATATTTTTTTTATAATGAATCCCTATTCAGTGCGATACAGCTTAGAACTTAAAATATCAAAACATGCAATATCCAATAACTGCAACATTTTTCTTATTGTTGAAAATGTGTTTTTATGATTGTATATTTTTCACAGAGACAGGTCTTTTCTCTTGCGAAGCTTCAGTAGGCCACCTGCAACTAAAATATTTCCTTATGATCCGCCGCAAGCACCATAAACCAGAACCCCGTTGCAACAAGGCCAACCAAACAAGGCACGAATCCCATCACCCTAATACCTAGATCTATCGAGAAAAGAATATAAATCTGAAAAATATAACTCATTTTCCTTCAGAAAAACTGAAAAAAATTAATCCAACCTGTGCAGCATGGCATAACCACGTAGGCCAGAAAATCACATACACAATCCATAGATATAATGAAAAAAAAATTTAAATACACCAAATAAATGTAATATTCCGGAATAAAAACTGAACACCAACTGAATTTACTCCAACTTTATTCTTGTTAGATTAATTCTTTATATAGTATTTATGTCTCCTTTGGTTGGGACTAACTTATGCTAGGACATCATTTGTTCTTGATAATTTCGAATTGAAAGCTTTTGATATTTAAGAAAAATGTATGAAGTGATTGCCTTCACGGTGAATCGGAGTCTTCGAACCGTTCTTCTTTTCTTTATTGCTTGTGGCTTCTTAGAGTGCCGAACCGTAAGCTGCGCAACTCCGCAAGCGCCACTCTCTTGCCCCCTTGGATCACCTCAGTCGGGATATCAGGTTTCGGTAAAGCGCCGTTCCAGTGTTGTTCAGATAGTGAACATGTAAAAATAAGGAAAATATTTTAAATGAAATGAAAAGGAACTGAACTTGTGTCATTTTTGAATAAACGGATTTAAAATTGAACAATTTTAAATTGAAAAAATCACATTCTTATTGCTTGCTACGCATGCTACTCGCTTTCCTAAGGCGCGCGTCTGTTTAACCTCGCGCTTCGCGCTCAGTTTTTTTACTCACCTAACATTTATGCACAGACATTTCAAAAGTATAGGTAGTAGTAGCCACAACTGTAATTTCGTGATTGTGAATTCTCTTTCGTTAAAGCTCCTTCAGCTCTAAGGAACACATTCTCATCACGTTTCTCCTGCTTTGCCCTCGATTTTGTCCAAAATTTAAACTTTGCTACATATAAAATGTTTTTTATATTTATTTCCACACCTCGCACAGTGGAACGGAATCCCGAAAAGCTGGCCAAAAGTAGAAAATTTTCATAAAAGGAGCCCAATTTTCTTACTCTGGGGTTCTTGGGATCTCCGATTACAATTTCCAAGTCAAAATTTCCAAAAAGAAAATGGCGTATTCAATATGGCGTTCCAGTAGGCTAAATAAATTTTGGATTTTTTTTTTAAATTGGTATAAGGGGGTTTTCGAAGTCGTTGATTACAAATTCAAAGTCAAAATGTAGGAAAATATGTTAATATCAATGCTTGAATACATTTTTCAATATTAAAGTATTCACTAATAAAAGAAGTGAAATTAAGCTACTTTATTTACCAGCAAATTCTATGTTTATTTCTATAAAATCTACATAAATTTACATGTTTATGCCTCGTCATCTGTTGAATCGCCTGTTATACAATCGCTTGATTCAACTGGTGGATAGGCAAAGCTTTCCTCATCTATCTCAATACTTGGCGAAATCAAAAATTCAACTGCTTCTGATAATAATGATATAAATTCTTCTCGCGGAAGATCACGCAAGCTTGAAATAAATGGACCAGACATCAACATCAATCTTAAAAAAATGTCTTTCATATTTTTTTCTCGGGAAAATTTACGCGCGAAATCTTCTCTAAACCTCCTAATAAAGTTGTTCTAAGATTCTTGAGCATCTTTAGACATTTGCCCTATAGGTAGCAATTATGAGTTTATTATTTGTGCGCCATGAAGTAAGACCTTGTGCACTAAAGTTGGCATGTAAAACCACGCATACAATTGTACAAAATGTTGAGCTGTCTGTAAGGCTGTTTGGAATTTATCTACATCAATTTCATCAGCACTCCAAAGTGCCTGTAAAATAACATGGAAAGGTACAATTAAATCTATATTAATTTCGGTTATAGAGCCGAAATATCTGCATTTTCAAAAAATCTAAGAGCAGTATTTCCGTCATTCGAGCATCCAAATCCAGGCTTTGGCTGATCGACTACAAGACCTAATTGCTTTTTGCTTTTTGTATATTCTTTTTCAGACATCTGTTTTTGCTTCTTCTTCCTTAGTACGCACTTGACACTTTTTTCTACCAAGCCAATACCATTTCAAAAGGGACAAGATTACTTTTTTGTTGTTTGATATCATCTACTTGTTTAATTGTGGCCGCAGTATTTTCATGCAATAACTGAATTCTTATAGGTCTCCAAAATCTAGGCGATGATTTTCTTGTATTTTTCCATAGAATAATTCTTTTATTTCTTACCTCGTCATCGGATACCAACTGTAACGGCACGAGTGAAGTGAAGAACATATTCTCATCGGCTAACAATATTCTGTCTGCTGTTCGATTTAACAAGGCCTGCAACTTTAGTTCAGCAATACATTCCGATACGATGTTCTCTGTTTTAGGTGGATAACATTTAAGCTTTGCTTGATACGCTAATCTGTACGTTGAATACAATTTACAATCATTATTTCTGCTTGAATTACGAAGGCCCTGATACTGAGATTTCGACGATTTTTGTTCGATTATAAGTGATAAAGCAGCATCCCCAGAAAGAGTTTCTTCTGAAATAGAATCCAAACTTTGCCTATACCTTCTAGCATCTAATTTTCCCGTCGCTCGAAGGGTCATTTGAGTGGCAAATGCTAATTCTTTTGCAGTTGATTGTGTACGTCTTCCTCCGTTTTGATCGATCACTAGATGCTTTAAATATTGAAGAAGGCCGACCTATTGTTGACGATGGTGCAGGATCTGCAGAGACCTCATTGATGTCTTCAATGAAACGAAAACACTTAACCATGCAGCATAATTCTCAAAAACTCTTGTTTCAGTCCTCCCTGCTTGCTGCCATTTTTTCTCAAATCATTCAACAATGTGCTCAAACTATTCTTCATATACTCTGATAATGTGAAATCCTTTTTAAACTTCGTCGAAAAGTGATTCTCAATTTTTTCTTTGACTGTACCAAAACTTTCCGTTAAATCGTCTTTTACAAGAAGAAAAATTTCCTTTCTCGATAAACCCCTTGTTTGAGAACTATCATTGCCTGAAATTGCTGAAAATTCAGAAGAACCTATTTGTTTCAATTTGTGAATTAGAATTTGTGCAAACAAATTAAATTTTAATTTATTTATGTTATTTCTTCACCATTCATCTTCCATTTTACTATTCAATATTTGCCACTTTATTGATTTTTGTTTAACAATATATGATACAACGTTTCCGGTACAGTATTGTGTTCACATTCTGAGTATTGGGACCTATGTATACATAATCTGGTCCAAACAATTTTTTTATGGACTTCGAATGTACGCTTGAAAATGAAAACATTGTATACCTGGCCATTTCTTAATACATTTATTATAAAATGCGCACAATCGTATTTAATTCTTTCATTATCATAACTTTAAATGATATTTTGGGCCTTTTAAAAGATTTGTAGTTAAAAATGTATGAATACAGAATTTTCCTATTTTGAGGCACAGATTTGAAATCCAAAATGAAAAATGGGTATTAATCAGATGAAAAAATTATTTCGACTGATTAGGGCCATCTAGGGCTCTAGGCCCATACTATCAATACACTACTGTATACATTTTTCAACGCCCCATTGCACATTCAAAAAACATTTGTCGATATTTTGCGTTCATAACGTATAATCTTCACTCTTGCTAACAAAATGTGTGTTTTTTTTAATAAAAAACACGTGCTACATGGGCGGGGGGCAGTTTGAGGCAGCTGGATTTTTGACATTCTATCAAGGAAAATTCTAACCTAGAACATACAACAGGTACAGTCACACGATATGACACGATCTTGAAGGTTTTCTCTAAATGTTTATAATTTTTCATAGGGATTTCGTCACTTTGAACACGACGCGCACTTTTCTGGTCCGTAACCGATACAACTCGCTAGAGATGTAGTTGAAGGCTCCTTCGATGGCCATAAAGGTTTCAATCGGAAAGCATTTGAGCTTGAATTGTCCTCCAATTAGGTTGTCTGCTCCGCTTAGGGCCGTTTCGATTAACTGACCAGCTCTATCGGCCCATTGCTCTTTTAAAAGTGTCCTTGTCGCGGATATATTTATGGCTGATAGGATGGAAATCCTTGAGTGTAGTATAATTGATCCTGCCTGCTTTCGGAATAAAGACTACTCGCGTACGTGTTCATGCCGTCAAAATACAGCCCAGGTTCAGAATAATTCTAGCAAGTCCCACGAGCGGCCTTATAATGATCTCTCCATTCTTCAGCAGGAAAGACCAGATATGCTATCCGCACCAGAAGAATTGTTGTATATGCTGAAAAGCTTCAGGGCCCACCTGACCCTGGAGGGGGTGAAAATCTCGTGGGCTAGCTGCCGCTTCGGGCCAAGTTGAGCGAAAGGCGACTTTGTTTACTTTAGAAGCGTCGCCTCCTTTTCTTCAGAACTTATGAAGCCCGGAAGATGTGCCTTTATCAGGTAAGCAAGTTCTCCTTGTCCGACACTGAGTATCCTCCGTCGGGCAAATTTGGAATGCCGAGAATAGCATCCGGATTTCGAGAGCGCAGCTTGTTCAGTCTAACTGCCGCTGTTCCTTTCTCTAGGTATGTGCAAAGGGTGGTCTAGCTTTCTTGCTTGGCCTTACGTATTGCATCCCTGTAGTAATTGCTCATCGTCGTAAATGAGGTCCATACTTCATCCGTTTTGCCAGTATTCTTGAACTCTTGTGGATCGATAGTTTCTCTCACAAGCAGATTTGATGGCCTTCGTGAAAATATTGGCTGCCATTTTCAGGGTGTCCGTTTTTCTCGGATTTCTGGCTTCTCCACTTCTTAACATTATCTAAAACCGCCAATACAGCGGGGGAGGTCAATAACTTCTTCTCTGACTAAATTTTGAAAAGTCGGACTGTTCTCCATATTGAGAATATCTAAATCAGCAGTAATGAAATATTTCAGTAGATCGTTCCCTCTTGCGAGGGTGTCCGTGCTACCCCGCAAAATATAGTGGTATTTTCATCGCACCTTAACAGAAGATGTCTTCCATCAGTATACATACTTCCTCTGGTGGGTTGATTTCGCTGTCATATGAAAAGTAGGCCGATCCCATTCACTAGCTTCCCAATTTCTCTAAGATCTGTGGCTATCAACATTAGATCCCTCGAACATAGTCCTAGAAGCGGAACAACGTTAACTCCCTTAGCCAATATGCAGACTCTTGATTCAGCCGCCTTTGGGTCCCGGTAAAAAAAACCAGCCTCCCCTTATCCCCTTGTGGTATCTCAAACTCGCCAAGGTTCCTGGATTAGTGAGATGGCTGTGTGCTTTATAGCCATGCCCATCTTCAGAACTGCAGAGGCGCCTTCGCTGTGATGAAAACTAATTTGTGTTATGGTTAGGCCGGGACAAATCATTTAGGTCTGTCCACCGATCTTCCTGTGTCCCGAAAGTCTCTTCCTGTCCCTGATCGGCAACCCTAAAATTAACCTGTCCACGGTGTCCATCGGTTGAATTTTCAACAGAAGAATTGAATATTCTACCCAGAAATATTTTCTACATAAAAAAGAAAAAAATGCCAGAAAATTGTTGAATTTTTAAGCCAGAGGACGAATTTCTGACAAGTCCGTTGAATTTTTCACTAAAAACAATCAACATTCAACCAAACATGTTTGGATATTCTAGCAAAGAAAAAGAATAACTGAGGAAATTAATTTTGTTTCTTCCTCAAAGAGTTTATATAGATTCACTTAATTCCGAATTCTACGTCTATAAGATTATAACTTTCTAGGACCAAAAGGAAAGTTTATAGAAAATTTTAAATTTTAGTATAGAAGAAAAATTTCAATTTTTCCATATTGGGCTCTAAATCTCTATAGCTCTATAAACAGAAAATCCGAAATCTGTATAAAAGCGTTGCGTTTAACTTTGATATAATGTTTGGACTCCAGTGGCCTCTGGAAATGGTCATAAAAATCTGTAAAAACACAGAATAAATTTCCTCTGTAAGAAACAAATTTTCGCTGCAACGTTTTAGAAAACTCGAAAATCGGAATTTACCTGGCACCACAATTTATAGTTACAATGAATGTCTCTGTGAATCCACGGTACGTTTTTAAAGCTGTATTTAGATTTATGAAAAGTTGGTTTTTATGATTATCAGTGGAAATAATAATTTTCATAACTCTTGGTATCAGTGCAAAAATTAATTTTACGAAGCAACTGAAACCGTTATTATTCACTGTTTTTCATGTTTTTATATAAAATTGTTTCTAATTTCGTCATTCTGGAAACTTTAGAGGTGTACGTGGCTCTTTTATTCACAAAAGTAATAAACAGGCAATATTGGACTTAGTGGAATATCATTTTGTAAGAGTTTCATCCGTTCCGTTCAAACATTGTGCATGAAATTGATCAAATTTTATTTCACAATACGCAATCTTGACAAACTATTACTTTCGTCGATGAAAGTTCCACGTACCCTAGCTTCGGAGAGTACGAGAAAAAAATTATTCAAGAACGTGAATTCCTCTGACTCATCTTTTTTGAACTGACATTGTAAATGTAAACTATATATATTCTAATGATTTTACTAAACAGCAGAAATTATTATCAATCTGAGGGAAACTATTTCATATCAGAAAAAATAACATACCATGTATTTTACCCTTTGAAGAAAAAAAACATTTTAGCTAAGTTAAGAGTATTTGAAAGTTCAGGTTTGCTTGGAAAAAGATACAAATTTTTCTTCAAACCCTTAAAACTTTTGATCCAAACAAGAAATTTATTTGGTACTCCTGGAAGGAAGATATCCTTCGAGTTTAATGTGGATCAAACCATTTTTGTGGCGACGAAGTTTTTTTTTCTAAAATTGAATGTTTGCATTTTTTAGAAACAACGAAAGATTTGAGAAAATTCTAAGAAAAAACTGATTATATAAATAAATAAAAAAACTAAAAAAAAGAATCAAGAATTTTAGAACAATATTGGGTAAAATAGAGACAGAGTGGTTCTCCTCTAAACTCGACTTTATGTTCCTGGCCGAATTTTGAAACATGCAAAGCTGATTTATTGGAAAAAAACTTTTTTTTTTCACGCAATATGTTCGAAGAAATTAATTTTTAGAAATGTCTTTGCGAACGATGGTAGATACAATAAAAAAAGTATAAGGAATTTCCTATATTTTTTGTTTCAAACAAGCTTTTTTCTTATCATTTTTTAATCTGTCGTCGGTTGAAAAAAAAATGCGGAAGGTAAAATTTTCAAACAAAAATTCTTTGGATCTAATAAAAGTTTTGTCCACATGAAACTTACAATATTTCTTCATTATTTGAATAAAAATTTAACAACAAAAGTTGTGCTGTTTTTAAGGAAATTCACTTTATATATTTTCAAAAAAATGATAACACTTTGTTAATTTTCCAGCGTATTTTGATATAGAACAATTAACATCATCAAAGTGTGGGCATACAACTTAAATATTTCAGTTGGCTCAAAAGTCATAACGGGTTGGAAAAAAAACTCGAATTTTCTAATAAAAGGACTCTAAAATTTTAAATATTTATTATTTTGTGAAAATGATAGTTTTCTTAAAATGCTAAAAGACATGCCGTCTTATCTCTTGAAATTTTTACTTGGAATAAATAAGTTCTGTATTAATTTAAAATCTGAGATAACTAACAGGACACTATTAGTATTAACTACAACTAATTTTATTCGGTATTATTAACATTTGTCGGATTCATTTGAATCAATAATATCTGCCTCAGAACGAGGGTAATATGAACTAAAAGAAAACAGGTTTTTTGGACATTGAAATCAAATTAAAACATGCACAGCACTTTCCTTGTATCTAATTTCTTTTGATTTTTCATTTCCAAAAATTTTACGTACGAAAAACTGATGGTTCTTATTTTTCGACGCATTAGAAAACTTTTCTAAATTGACACAGTTTCTAAAAAAATGTTGTTAATTTTTATGTATATATAATATATAAATAGTTTATTGTTACCATTTCGTGAAATTGTTCCTTGCTTCTAAAAAAAAATTAATTTTAGAAAAATAAATGATCGTGACCAAAAAAGAATTAAATCCGCATAAAACTCAAAGGATATCTTCCTTATTCTGATTATTTGGAAGAACTTCGGTCAAAATGATAATAATTTGTGCTCTTTATTAGAATAATGAAAAGAATTCTGTACTTCTTTTACTCGGCTGAAATGAATGATTGATTATTTGATTACTTTCGTCACTTTGACCCAAATTATACGGAAATAATAAAACGGCAAGGTTGTGTTTAGTGATATGTCATTCTGTAAGAGTTCCATCTGTTTCCTTCAAACCTTGTACATGACAATGACAAAATTTTGATTCGCTATACGCCAACTTGACACATTATTACTTCCGTAAATAAAAGTTCCGTGTATCCTATAAGGTTTCGGAAATGACAAAAAGAAAAAATTATCTGAAAACGCGTATTACTCTGACTCTTTTTTTTTTTAATTGAAATTGTAAATGAAAAATATATATTTTTAATTATTCTACTCATTTCACGTCTTCCTTATTCCATTGGTTTGATCCGGTCGAATTAATAATCATTTCTGCTTTTTATTAAAATAATTTGGAAAATATTTGTGTTCTGTTGTACTTGGATTAAATAATTGACTTATAATTTGTTCAAATTAAAAAAAACAAATTTTTACACATATTCAAAAAAATATTTTTCCAGTTAGTATATTTTCAACGCGGATGTGGAAAGAGCACAGTAATGATGATATGAGTGCTTAGCAAATAATCATAGCACATGCCATATACGTGATAAGATGTTTTTGTTTGAAATTTGTTTGATTGCTTCTATCATCAGGGTTAGGCAAATTTTCACAATCGTGTCTATTTTCCTGGTACAGCTTAGCAACCAGTAGTATGAATAGCTGTGGTTTTGTTGAAAATTTATCAGTTACGTTTACGAATTGAACCCTTCGATAACGACAATGAAGATTGATAGTGGAACTTTGCTGCTTACTATCACGGGTTTTCTGCTTGATTTCGTTGGTAAGCCCAATAATATATAATACATATGAAAATTGTTAAAATGTGGAAAGTATATTTAATTTTCTCAGGGAATATGCATTGCCGACAGGATTTTCATAAAGTTAGACCCCCTCCCCACCCATTGCAAGGATTCGTAAGACTTTTATAATCAACCCCACAACCTCCCCACTCCTTACGTGAGATTTTATATTTTTTACTTAATATATAAAATATGTGACATTAATTTCACTTTAAACACGTTTCAAGGGATTTCAAAGGTTTAGAAAGGTTTTCAGTGGGGAGAAAGTATTTCAATAGATTTCCAAGCATTTTAAGGATTCTGTGTAATACCGTAATATTATCACGAAATTTCAAGGGTATCAGGAATTTTGTAAAAGCGAAAATACTGACTGAATGAACTTCGCGTGAAAAAAGTTTGCATGGCTGACGCACGGCAATATACTTGGAAATATCTGGCTAAAGCATGGGTCATGGCTGAATTGCAGCATGGCGAAAGCCTTGCTCTTGTCCATCTCCCATGCTCAGGACACGCTAAACACAAATGAATATTCTTAAGAACATGCAAGTATTAGAGAAAATTAGCCAGCCTTGAAAATTAGAATCTTAAGTATGCAAATAACCGACACATCTCTAAATGGTAAATCCACTACCCGGGCGCACTGGAACCTGCACCCGCTCGTGCACAACGTCATCTACGGAAACTTTTTTACAATTTAAATTGTCTCAACATCCAAAATAACTAACATTGGTGAATCGACAATCAGCGTGCACCGAAACGTGCACCGGGTCGTTCAGCACCTATTCTACGAGAACTTTTTTAAAATTAAAATTGTGTCTATAGCCAAAATAACTGCCAATCGTGAGTTGGCGATCGGGGTGCACCGGAACGTGCACCAGGTAGTTTCAGACGTCATCTGCAGGAAATTTTTCAAAATATAAATTGTGGCAACTGCCAAAATGACTACCAGTGGTGAGCCGATGATCCTGGTGCTTGGAATCATTCTTGGTTTTTGCACCATTGGGTAGCAGTCGCTACAATCGAACCTCGGGCATGCGAGAATATGGCAATTTTGGGACCTACTATTTTTTCAAGAAATTTTATAAACTACCTGGTGCACCCGGCTCGTCGATTCACTATTTGGAATTTTTTAAGGTTATTGACAAAATTTGAATTTCAAAAAATTTCTCGTAAATGACGTTTTGAACGGCCTGGTCGACGACCTGGGGTACCCGGAGCGTAAACTCACCATTGGTAGTTATTTTGGTTCTTGGCACGATTTAAATATCAATAAATTTCTCCTAGAGTACATGCTTAACTACCTGGTGCACGATCTGGTGCACCCGGATCTTTGACTCACCATTGGTAGTTATTTTGGATGTTGGCACAATTTGAATTTTAAAAAAGTTCTCATAGAATACGTGCTAAACGACCTGGTGCGCGATCCAGTGCACCCGGATCTTTGACTCACCACTGTTAGTTATTTGAGATGTTGGCACAATTTAAATGTTCAAGAAGTTCTCGTAAATGACATCTTGAACGACCTGATGCACGCTCCGGTGCACCCGGGTAGTGAGATGGTAGTGATACGGGCAAGAGCAATGCTTCAGTCATGCTACCATTCAGCCGTGCCCATGCTATAGCCAGAAATTCCCAAGTTTATTGCCATGCGTGAGCCATGTAAACTTTTTTCACATATAGTTACAATTAATGTTCCTGTGAAGACACGGTGCGCTTCTACAGATGTTTTTAGATTTGAAACCAGGTGGTTTTAGTCATTATAAGTGCAAATAATAATTTTCAGAACCCTTGGCATTAATAAAAAACCCAATTTTATGAAGCAACTGTAACCGTTATCATTCATTTTTTTACATTATGATGTGTAACTGTGTACACAGAAAGGCGAGTGAACCATGTGACTCGCTAGTCATGATAAATATTTGTATATCTACTTGCTTTTAATTTCCTCATCTCGGAAGCTTTCAAGATGTACGTGGTATTTTATTTAAAAAGTTAATAAACCGGCAAGGTTGTGTTTAGTGAATTGTCATTTTGTAGAAGTTTCATCTGTTTCCTTCAAACCTTCTACATGACAATGACAAAATTTTGATTCACAATGCGCAAACTTGACACATTATTACTTCCGTAAATAAAAGTTCCGGATATCCTACAAGGCTTCGCAAATTACAAGAACAAAAAATGATTTGGAAACATGTATTACTTTGAATCATTTCTTTAATTGACATTGTAAACGTATAATATATATATTTCACAATTACCTCACTAAACAGAAGAAATTAATATCAATTTTACCAAAGCTATTTCAAATCACAGAAAATAAGACGACGCTTCCTTTGGACTTTTGAGAAAAATACGATTCTTGCAAATTTATGTGTATTTGCAGTTTCAGAGAGAGATGAGATAAAAATTTAAAATCTGGGCACCAGAAATAATATTCCAAACCAATTTTTTCTCAACAAGACTTTATAAAGTTACTTTCTCACTAAAATAAATGAATTAACAATATACATAAATACGAGATCTTTTGTTCATACGGTGAAGAAAGTCCCCTGATTACAAAAATATCTTGATTATTTTTTCGGAATCCAGATCAGTTTCCGTTTGAACCATTTTTTTAAAACAATTTCATTATTTATTCACAACAAAATGTTGTAAACTGATTTTTAGTATCTCTGTGCAAAATTTTTTTTGTCCCTGAAACTTTTTTTATAGGCAAATTTATATATTTGCACAGTTGTACGTCAGAATCTATTGCTCAGAAAAATTGTAAACTTGTACATTACAATTTGGTGGTCTCAATTTTTTTTCGAATTTTCATGCATATCGCCCCAAAATTTGTTCGGATTGACAAAAAAATAAACCAATTTTTTTATTTTGAAAACAATTATATTTAGAGGCGGCGCAAGCCCCATGAAGGTTAACAAGTATTTCTCATAAGAAAAAAATTCGTTTTTGTGAATTTTATTTAGAATCGTCAATATTAGGTGAATCGAGTTGAAACTCAACCTTTTCTCTTCAAAATTAGCAATTGAATACGAATAGAATATGACTTTTCGAATATCAACACTATGAGTCTGTTTAATGATTTCCCCAAAAAAAAACCCATAAGTCAAAAAATGGGTTTTTTAAAATGCAGAATTGTTTCTAAGATATGAAATATTACTTTATATTGATGATTGGATGTTTACATAAATTGTTTAATCAATTTCTTATTGTTTTTAGCAATTTGCTCCTGAAATAGAGTTAGAAAGTCGCGGTTTGTTCCAAAAAATGTCCAACTTTTGGTCATTTTCCAACAAGTGTAAGATGAAACTCTATTCATGTTAATAAAGATAACTGTTTGAACTATTTATTATTATAACGATAGAACATGTTCTTTGTGTCGAACTGGGTAGTAGTTGATAAGAAGAGTGGAAGTTTTTCTGACTACTGTTCAAATCATTTATTATTATATTTAATAATATTCTCTTAGAATAATGCTACAAAATTGCAATTTTTAAAAAGGATTTCCACTTTTGTCCAATTTACAATTAGAGTGAGGTGAGTAATTCATTGAAGTCAACAACATTACTGGTTTAAACAATTTATTATTATTGTTAATACTATACAATTATCTATAGAATACAAATAAATAATGACTTCTTAAATACAGCGGGGCAGCAACCTATTAAAGTTATCAAAAATAATTGTTTGAACTGTGTATTATTATTTATAACAATATTCTGTTAGAAGAATTTTAAAAACTTTGAGTTTTTTGGGTTTCGTCAACCCGGGCAGCAACCCTTATAGTTGCGGTCGGGGGAAGGTTGGTGGAGTAGGGAAGGGAAATTATGGGAAGGGGAGGTTTGATTGACTTAATTACGCTTTTTTTTACGAAAATACTTTCAAGCAATAATTTGGAGAATTCTTTCTCTTGAATTTAATTTTTCTAAAATTTTCAAAAACAAAACTATCGTTTCTGCAATTTATTCTTATTTAATTCTCTGAATTACTTGAATTCTCTGAATTCTTCGATTTCCTTAAATTCTTTAAATACCTTAAATTGTCTGAATTCCTTGAATTGCCTGAATTCCTTGAATTCTTTGAATTCCTTGAATTCTCTGAATTCCTGAAATTCTCTCAATACTCTCAAATCTCAAAATTTCTTAAAATCTATAAATTCCTTGAATTGCTAGAATTCTCCAAATTCCTTGAATTTTGTTAATTATTTGTATTCTCTGAATTCTTTGAATTCTCTGAATTCCTTAAATTTTTCGAATTCAAAGAATTCTCTGAATTCCTTGAACTCTCTCAATTACTTAAATTGTCTGAATTCCTCGAATTCTTTGAATTCTTTGAACTGTCTGAATTACTTGAATTCTCTCAATTCCTTAAATTATTGAAATTCCTTGAATTCTCTGAATCCCTTGAATTCTCTGAATCCATTGAATTCTCTGAATTCAAGGAGCTACCTAAATTCCTTGAACTCTTTGAATTCCTTGAATTCTCTGAATGAATGAGTTGTGTTGATTCAAGACGAATCGATTGACTTATAATATCAATACACTTTATCGAAGATTCAGGAAGTTATGCTCATTTACAAAATTTGAAACATCTGTTTCAAACAGAAAAGCTTCATTTTGACAATTTTTCTGAAGAAATCATAAAGCTGGGAAAGGAACAAGGGGCGACACCACTTTTCTCTTTCCTTTTCCAGCTCAAAAAATTATTATTTCGAATACAAAATTTGATTTGTTTGATTTGTCTTTGTGTTTAAAATGTTTTCTTATTATTTTGTAATTTTGAATTTTTTATATCTATAAATACAAACCAAGTGGAAACACTCAAGATCGAATTCACAGCTAGCTTAACTAATTATTAGAACATTCTTATATAGACATAAAGTGGAAAATATTGGAAAACACTGCAATTTTTTAACATGATTCTAGGAAAATATTGTTATAAATAGTAATAAATCGTTAATAACATTTTTTTCTTTCAACTTACTATTATATGAGTTACTATTCTTTTTCTCTAACTGGAAAGTTGAAAACAATTTGGAAAATTTGGAAAAATGCGACTTTTCTACTCAATTCTGAAAGAAGATTGTTGTAACCGCAAGAAAATCATCATTAGCGACAAAAAGTCGTAAAAACCAATTTTTCACTTATCTGGGTCTTAGGACCCTATAAAACCGACCTATGGGGACAATATCAAATAGTTAATAATTTTTTTGTATTTTATAGCTTTTGTTATCATTATTATCATTATTACAAAGTGGACACGGGTATCTAAGTTATATAGCACGGAGGTTCCCTAATGTAACCTATTGTACTGTACCCCTGGATGAAAACCCAGTGAAACAGAGGACTATTTTCAGTAGCTTTAGCTGCTTTCGTGGTACTAATTAATGTCCTGTCTTTTTAGCTGTACTACATAAAATTCTAGGATTTCACTTTTCACTGCGTATAACCATGTCGAATTTTTTTTATGAACCCGTGGCTGCATGCAATCTTATTAATGGTACCCACATTTGCTACAACTTTAGCCAGGGAAGAGGAAAACTGCATAATACCACCTGCCAAATTTATTCGGTTTCACTATCATTGAATTTACACGACCCGCTACCACGTTGCAGATGGTCACCCATCCGAGTGCCGTCTGCGTTCAAAATAACTAAACAGCTGAACTCTTCCCGAAACCGATTCACGAAATCGTGAAAATCATTAAAATTAATATTACAGCTATTTTTCCAACGTATATCTAAAACCATCGCAAATCTCTTTTTTCACAGAATCAAGACCAACTCCTTCTCGAAGGGATAATAATGAGCATATACCTCCAACTGATATCAATCGACCTGGATCACATCCAATGCGTAGTCCTTATGAAAGGATGACTTTTGACGAGGCATCTTCACCAAAGAGTACAACCGTGTCGTATGACCATAAACTTCAGAAAATGACGACAACTGTAGTTTACAAAAACGGTATGACACACTATAGAAGCGCACCAATGACAGCCGAAGCATGGGCCTTACACGAACAAGAACAAGCTGCACAAGCCGCACAAGCTGCACAAGCAAGCCCACCACGAAGCCTGCCAACAAAAAGAAAGTGCGTAATATATAAATTACCACATTGTTCTATAAGGGGGCATCCAAATATGACATGACGCTATTTTTGGTGCTTTTTGAATGACCCGTCCATCTCTTGACCGCAGAAAATACTGGGAGTACAAAGCGTTGCGGGAATTGTTTGAAGTGGGGTAACGACCAGCAGGGTAACTGTGACTGGGGTAATTCTAGGAAATGAGCTGCCTCGAGCGGAGTCCCATTGAGCAATCTTTGAGTTACAACTCTGAGCTTAGCCCGGATATAGTTACCCCGATGGCTGTTACCCCACTTTACCTATTACCTGCAACGCTTTTAACTCACAATTTTTTTGTGACAATTTGTGTATTGTCGTGTACACCTCCTTAAACTGTCATGTGACACTGAAGTTAACCCTCCCACGTTTTTTTTAATACGGAATTTAAATTTAGTTTTATGTAACCGTCAATCGAAAAATGAATAACCAGTTAAAACTATTTGATACTAGCATGAGATTAATTTTAATTAAATTCCTTGGACATTTCCTTTCTTTCGTAATATTATAAAGATTACTAAGACAGCAGATTAACTTAGATGCTGTCCATAAACTACATTAACAATTTGAGGGGCTAAGGTCGTACTAAACACTATAGAGGCAACTGGAGGGTAAGAGGGGCCAAAAGTGGTGACGTTAAGAACTTATATAACATTCGGTACGTTTTTTGTTGATAAAATTTGAACAAAGTCTGCGAATTTTGCAAAAGATATGCTGCCCTATAAAGGTACAGTTGGATAATAACTTTTCAAAAATCATTTTCTTTTCCTCGGTTTTCGATTCCCTCCAACTGAAACCTGATCTTATTTAGTTAGAAATTACATTATTTGGCTGAAAATTCACTTTTTGTGGCTAAAAATACAACTGTTTATTCGGAAGTTAATTTATTTTTGTTGAAAATTGAACTATTTTGTGACAAATCTAACTTTTTTGTTTGAAAACTCAACTGCTTCGTTCATACTTAATCTTCATTTTTGAAACATTTTTTTTATGATTCATTATTTTAGATGAATATTGAAATTTTTGGGTCAATATTTCGATACCTGCATGTTAAAAAAAACACTCTTTGAGTGATCAGCAGATAGGTTTAGTTATTATTACTCTCCGGTTTATTAGTTTATTCTAAAATATTTTGAATTCGCGGATTTCAAGGAATTCATGAAATTCACAGAATTCACGGAATTCAAAGAATTCGAGGAATTCATGGAATACAAGGAATTCAAGAAATTCACGGAATTCAAGGAATTCACAGAATTCAAAGAATTCATGAAATTCTAGGAATTCATGAAATTCTAGGAATTCACGGAATTCCCGGGATTCAAGGGATTCAAGTATTTCAAGAAATTCGAAGAATTCATGGAATTCCTGCAATTCAAGAAATTCGAAGAATTCATGGAATTCACGGAATTCAAGGTATTCAAGGAATTCAAGGAATTCACGGAATTCAAGAAATCCACAGAATTCAAGGAATTCACGGACTTCGTGGAATGGACCGAATTAAAGGAATTCACGGAATTCGAAGAATTCAAGGAATTCAAGGAATTGAAGGAATTCACAAAATTCATGGAATCCATGAAATTCATGGAATCCATGAAATTCAAGGAATTCGAGGAATTCAAGCAATTCACGGAATTCAAGGAATTCACAGAATTCACGGAATTCAAGGAATTCACAGAATTCACGGAATTCAAGGAATTCACAGAATTCACGGAATTCAAGGAATTCAAGGAAGTCAAGAAATTCACGAAATTCGAGGTATTCGAGGAATTCACGGAATTCAACGAAATTCACGGAATTCAAGAAATTCATGGAATTCACAGAATTCACCGACTTCAAGGAATTTGCGGACTTCACAAATTCAAGGAATTCTGTGAATTTCTTGAAATTCGTGAATTCCGTGAATTCATTCAATTTCTTGAATTCTGTGAATTCATTTAATTTCTTGAAATTCGTGAATTCCTTGAATTCCGTGAATTCGGTGAATTCTTTGAATTCCGTGAATTACTTGAATTCCTGGAATTCTGTGAATTCCTTGAATTTCGTGATTCTTTGAATTTCGTGATCCGTGAATACCTTGAATTCCGTGAATTCCTGGGCTTCTCTGAATTCCTTGAATTCTATGAGGTCCTTGAATTCCGTGAATTTCATGAATTACTTGAATTTCGTGAATTCCGTAAATTCCGTGAATTCCTTGTAATCCGCGAATTCAAAATATTTAAAAATAAACTAATAAACCGGAGAGTAATAATAACTAAACCTATCTGCTGTTTGCCGTGTAAGTATGCGTACTAAAACGAGGGGCCAACTCAAAAAACGGAGTGGTTCTTTTAGACGACCAACTCCAGAGTGGTCATTTTAGACGATCACCCAAAGAGTGGTTTTTTTAACATGCAGGTATCGATTTGAACGATTCTGCGAAAAATTCGTCTTTTTGAATTGAAAGCTCAACACTTGTGAATAGAATTTAACCTTTGTAGTTGCAAATTTTCATTTTGTATTGAAAATTCCTGTTTAATTCCTAAAAATTCAGCTTTGCCATTTTTGGTTGAGAATTTATCCTCTATGTGTCTAAAAATTGCTTTTTTAATTAGAAAATGAATCTTGTTTGTTCAAAATTCATATTTTTAGTTGAGGACTCAACTATTCTGCTAAAAATCCGCCTTCTTTGTTTTCAATTCAACTGGTTGAAATCAAAGGATTTCACAAGACATAAAATTATTTGAAAATTTTTTGAGTGTTTAGACAGGCTTTCAAGTGATTTTAGAACATATTAAGAAATTTGAGACTATTTCTAAGATTTATGATTTTTTTTCTCAACGAAAATAATGATTACAAGTAATTTTAAAAGGTTTCAAAAATTATGAGGCATTTTGAATGATTTCAAGCAATTTTAACCAAATTTATGAGAATTTACGAATTTAGAAATTTTTTAAATTTATTATAACGGATTCAGAAATATTGTAAAGGTTTTCAAACTACTTATGAATATTTTCAGGGATTTGATAGGTGTGAGCTTTCACAAGATTTTGAGGTATTTTCAGAAATTTCGAAATGTTTGAAAGGTTTTAAAGATTTCAGGAGTGACCGAACCTTCAGTTAGTGCTGAAGCATTAGTACTTTGAAATAAATTTTTTTTCTTCTCGTAGGGTTTGTGGCCATTCTTGAAATATTGAAACTCATAAGTAAATTACCTAATTTATTAAAAATATATATTCATTTATAATGTAGCCCTATTTAGTTCGATACAGCTTAGAACTTAAAATATCAAAACATTCAATAACTGCAATATTTTTCGTATTGCTGAAAATGTGTTTTCATGATTCTATATTATTTTACAGAGGCATGTCATCTCTCTTGCCATGCTGCAGTAAGCCACCTGCAACCTAAGTGGGTGCTCAGGATCCGATGCAACCACCATAAACCAGATACGCTGTGCAACCAGGCCAACCAAACAAGACACGAATCCCATCACCCTAATACCTAGATCTATTGGAAAAATAATTTAAATCTGAAAAATATACCTAATTTTCCTGAATAAAAACTGAAAATAGTCAATCCAACCTGGGCAACATGTCACAACCAAGTTGGCCAGAAAATCTCATACGCAATCCATAGACATAATGAAAAAACAATACAAATATGCAAAATAAATGTAATATTCCGGAATAAAAACTGAACATCAACTGAATTTACCCTTACCTTATTCTTGTTATATTAATTCTTTATATAGTATTTATGTCTCCTTTGGTTGGGACTAACTTATGCTAGGACATCATTTGTTCTTGATAATTTCGAATTGAAAGATGTTTATATTTAAGAAAAATGTATGAAATGATTTTGAATTAAAAACGTTCGTATTAAAAATACACTTGGACCGCGATTTACCGTGGATTTCGGGGGTACCCCAATGGCCTTCACGGTTAATCGGAGTTCTTCGAACCGTTCTTCTTCTCTTTATTGCTTGTGGCTTCTTATAGTGCCGAGCCGTAACCTGGGCAACTCCGCTGACCTTGCAAGGGCCACTCTCTTGCCCCATTGGATCACCTCATTCGGGATATGAGGTTTCGGTAAAGCTCAGTTCCAGTGTTTTTTAAATAGTGAACATTTAAAAATGAGGAAAATATTTTGAATGAAATGAAAAGGAATTGAACTTGCGTAATTTCTGAATAAACGCGTTTAAAATTGGACCATTTTAAATTGAAAAAATCACATTCTCATCGCTTGCTATGCGCGCGGGTTGCTTTGCCTAAGGCGCGCGTCTGTTCAACCTCGCGCTTCACGCTTTGTTTTTTCACTCAACCCACATTTATGCACAGACGTTTCAAAAGTATAGGTCGTAGCAGCCACATCTGTAATTTGGTGATTTTGAATTCTTGCAGCATCTAATTTTCCCGTCGCTCGAATGGTCATTTGAGTGGCAAATGCTAATTCTTCTGCAGTAGATTGCGTCCGTCTTTCTCCGTTTTTGATCGATCACTAAAAGCTTTAAATAGTGAAGAAGGCGGACCTATGATTGACGATGGTCCATGATCTGCAGAAACCTCATTGATGTCTTCAAATGCAACGAGCACTCTTAACCATGCAGCACAATTTAAAAAAAATCTTGTTTCACTCCTCCTTGCTTGCTGTCATTTTATCACAAACAATTCAACAATGTGCTTCAACTATGCTTCATAACATATACTCTGATAATGTGAAATCCTTTTGAAACTTCGTGGACAAGTGATTCTCAATTTTTTTCTTTGACTATACCAAAAATTTCCTTTAAATCGTCTTTTAAAAGAAGAAAAATTTCCTTTCTCGATAAACCCATCATTTAGAACAATCATTGCCTGCAATTTCTGAAAATTCAAAAGAAGCTATTTGTTTCAATTTGTGGAATAAAATTTGTACAAACAAATTAAATTTTAATTGATCTACCTTATTTCTTTATCATTCTTGTTTCATTTTAGTATTCAATATTTGCCACTTCATCGATTTTTGTTTAACACTATATGATACAACTTTTTCGGTACAGTATTGTGTTCACACTATGAGTATTGGGAGCTATGTATACATAATCTAGTCGAAATAATTTTTTTTTCTGAAAACATTAATTTTTCTATGGACTTCGAAAGAACGCTTGAAAATGAAAAAATTTTATATCTGGCTATTTCTTAATACATTTAACATAAAAGGCGAAAAATCGTATTTAATTCTTTCATTATCATAACTTTCAATGCTATTTTGGGCCTTTTAAAAGATGTTTAGCCAAAAATGTATAAATACAGTATTTTCATATTTGGAGGCACAGATTTGAAATCCAAAATGAAGAATGCGCATTATTGAGATGAAACAATTATTTGGGCCTGATTAGGGCCATCTAGGGCTCTGGGCCCATACTATCAATACACTACTGTATACATTTCTCAACGCCCCATTGCACATTCAAAAAACATTTGTCGATATTTTGCGTTTGTAACGTATAATCTGTACTCTTTCTAACAAAATGTGTGTTTTTTTTTTAAATAAAAAACACGTGCTATATGGGCGGGGGGCAGTTTGAGGCAGCTGGATTTTTTATATTCTATGAAGGAATATTCTAATCTAGAACATACGACAGGTACATTCGCACGATATGACACGATCTTGAAGGTTTTCTCTAAATGTTTATAATTTTTCATAGGGATTTCGTCACTTTGAACACGACGCTCACTTTTCTGGTCCGTAACCGATAGAACTTGCTCGCACGAGGGCTACTTTTGAACTACTATATCTGAACAGGTATGAGTGTTAGGGACCCCTAATGAGCAAAACTGAACCTTCGGGACATTTGTCTCAGGGACCCACTCCCTGAAATTTCAAGAATCGCATACTAATTTTTGGACTTTTGGCCAGGTTTTCGGGATTTCTTCCGACTGTGCGCCGTGTGCAATCATGTCCGTCCTGATTACCTATCTAGAGGTGTAGTTGAAGGCTCCTTCGATGTCCATAAAGGTTTCAATCGCAAAGCATTACGGCTTCAATTGTCGTCCAATTAGGTTGACTGCTCCGCTTAGGGCCGTTTCGATCAACTGACCAGCCCTATAGGCCCATTGCTCTTTTAAAAGTATCCTTGTCGCGGATATATTCATCCACAAATCTTTCCACTGTTTTTAGTAGAAAAGATGTGAGGCTGATAGGATGGAAATCCTTGAGTGTAGTATAATCGATCCTGCCTGCTTTCGGAATGAAGACTATTCGCGTACCTGTTCATGCCGTCAAAATGAAGCCCCGGGTAAGACTAACTGTAGCAAGTCTCACGAGCGGCCTTATAATGATCTCTACATTTTTCAGCAGAAAAGACCAGATATGCTATCCGCACCAGAAGAATTATTGTATAGGCTGAAAAGCTTCAGGCCCCACCTGACCCTGGCGGGGGTAAAAATCTCGTCGGCTAGCCGCCGCTTCAGGCCAAGTTGAGCGAAAGGCGACTTTGTTTACATCAGAAGTGTCACCTTCTTTTCCTCAGAATTTATGAAGCACGGAAGATGTGCCTTTATCAGGTGAGCCAAGTTCTCCTTGTCCGACACTGAGTATCCTCCGTCAGGCAAATTTGGAATGCCGGGAATAGCATCCGGATTTCGAGAGCGCAGCTTGTTCAGTGTAACTGCCTCTATTCCTTTCTCTAGGTCTGTGAAAAGGGTGATCTAGCCCTCTTGCTTGGCCTTACGTATTGCATCCCTGTAGTAATTCCTCATCGTCGTAAATAAGGTAGATACTTCATCCGTTTTGCCAGTACTCTTGAACTCTTGTGGGTCAATAGTTTCTTTCATAAGCAGATTTGATGGCCTCTGTGAAAATATTGGCTGCCATTTTCAGGGTGTCCATGTCTCTTATTGACTTGGGCACCTCCGAGAGTGCATTCTCTAGTGGCGTGGAATACTGTTCCCAGTCCGTTTTTCTTGGATTTCTGGCTTCTCCACTTCTTAACATTATCTCAAACCGCCGATACAGCTGGTATGTCAATGACTTCTTCCCTGACCAAATTTTGAAAAGTCGGACTGTTCTCCATATTGAGAATATCTAAATCAGCAGTAATGAAATATTTCAGTAGATCGTTTCCTCTTGCGAGGATGTCCGTGCTACCCCACAAAGTATAGTGGTATTTTGCATCGCACCTTAACAGTAGATGTGTACCATTAGTATAATATACTTCCTCTGGTGGGTTTATTTCGCTGCCATATGAAAAGTAGGCCGATCCCATTCACTAGCTTCCCAATTTCTCTAAGATCTGTGGCTATCAACATCAGATCTCTCGAACATAGTTCTAGAAGCGGGACCACGTTAACTTCCTTAGCCAATATGCAGACTCTTCATTCAGCCGCCTTTGGGTCCCGATAACAAAAACCAGCCTCCTCTAATCCCCTTATGGTATCTCCAATTGGCCAAGGTTCCTGGATTAGTGAGATGGCTGTGTGCTTCATTGCCATGCCCATCTTCAGAACTGCAGAGGCGCCTTCGCTGCGATGAAAGTTAATTTGTGTTATGGTTAGGCCGGGAGGAATGATTTAGGTGTGTCCACCGATCTTCCTTTGTCCAGAAAGGCTCTTCCTGTCCCTGATCGGCAACCCTAAAATTAACCTGTCCACGGTGGTAGAAAACCCTGTTGTGTGCTCTCGCTAAGGCCGATCGTGCCTGGAAATCCGACAATACGATGTCTTTTTGGAGAGGTTAAGTCCCTTCAACCGCCGAAGGACCAAAGACGGATCTTCCAGCTTGGGATCTACGCCGCACACCTCAATATTCTCTTTAGTTGCATTTTAATCAGCAAGAAAGATGAAATTTCTATCAAATGAGTTGAATTTTCAAACCCACAGGATGAATTTTCAACAGAAGAATTGAATATTTTCCCCAGAAAGATTTTCTAGATAAAAAAGAAAAAAATGTCAGAAAATTGTTGAATTTTTAGGCCAGAGGACGAATTTCTGACAAGTTCGTTGAATTTTTCACTAAAAACAATTAAAATTCAACCAAACATGTTTGGATATTCTAGCAAAGAAAAAGAATAACTGAGGAAATTAATTTTGTTTCTCCTTCAAAACGTGTTCCTTCAGATTCAAATTATTCAAGCATTCATCAAGAACAAAGGATATTTTTTACCAAATGTTGGAAGTATCTTCGAAAGCTCAGGTTTTGAAGTTCAATCGGATCATTCTGACTCGCAATTTTCGGATCGAACAGAAAATCCGGAATCTGTATAAAAGCGTTGCGTTTCACTTTGATATAATGTTTCGACTTCAGTGGCCTCTGGAAATGGTCATAAAAATCTGTAAAAACACAGAATAAATTTCCTCCGTGAGAAACAAATTTTCGCTGCAACGTTTTAGAAAACTCGAAAATCGGAATTTGCCTGGCACCACAATTTATAGTTACAATAAATGTCTCTGTGAATCCACGGTACGTTTTTACAGCTGTATTAAGATTTATAAAAAGTTGGTTTTTATGATTATCAGTGGAAATAATAATTTACATAACTCTTGCTATCAGCGCAAAAATTAATTTCACGAAGCAACTGAAACCGTTATTATTCACTGTTTTTCATGTTTTTATATAAAATTGTTTCTAATTTCGTCATTCCGTAAACTTTAGAAATGTATCTTGACAAACTATTAATTTCGTCAATAAAAGTTCCACGTACCCTAGCTTCGGAAAGTACGAGAAAAAAAATTATTGAAGAACGTGAATTCCTCTGACTCATATTTTTTTAATTGACATTGTAAATGTAAACTATATATATTCTAATGGTTTTACTAAAAAGCAGGAATTATTATCAATCTGAACGATACTGTTTTATGTCAGAGAAAATAACATACCATGTATTTTACCCTTTAAAGAAAAAAAACAGTTTTAGCAAAGTTAAGAGTATTTGAAATTTCAGGGTTGCTTGAAAAAAGATACAATTTTTTCTTCAAACCCTTAAAACTTTTGATCCAAACAAGAAATATAATTGGTACTCCTAGAAGGATGATTATCCTTCGAGTTTAATGCGGATCAAACCATTCTTGTGGCGACGAAGTTTTTTTACTCTAAAATTGAATGTTTGCATTTTTTAGAAACGACGAAAGATTTGAGAAATTTCTAAGAAAAAACTGATAATATAAATAAATAAAAAAACTAAAAAAATAATCAAGAATTTTAGAACAATATTGGGTAAAATACAGAGAGAGTGGTTCTCCTCTGAACTCAACTTTATCTTCTCGGCCGAATTTTGAAACATGCAAAGCTGATTTATTGGAAAAAACTTTTTTTCATTTCACGCAATAATTTCGAAGAAATTAATTTTTAGAAATGTCCTTGCGAACGATGGTAGATACAGTAAAACAAGTATAAGGTATTTTCTATATTTTTGTTTTCAAACAAACTTTTTTCTTATCATTTTTTAATCTGTCGTCGGTTGAAACAAAAAATGCGGAAAGCAAAATTTTCAAACAAAAATTCTTTGTATCTAATAATAGTTTTGTCCACAGGAAACTCACAATATTTTTTCGTTATTAGAGTAAAAATTTAACAACAAAAGTTGTGCTGTTTTTAAGGAAATTCACTTTAAATATTTTCAGAAAAAATGATACCACTTTGTTAATTCCCCAGCGTGTTTTGATATAGAACAATTAACATCATCAAAGTGTGGGCATACAACTTAAATATCTCAATTGGATCAAAAGTCATAACGGTTTAAAAAAAACTTGAATTTTCTAAAAAAAGGACTCTAACGTTTTAAATATTCATTATTTTGTGAAAATGATAGTTTTCTCAAAATGCTGAAACACGTGCGGTCTTATTTCTTGAAATTTTCACTTGAAATAAATCAGTTCTATATTTATTTATAATCTTAGATAACTAACAGGACACGATTAGTATTAACTACAACCAATTTTATTCGGTATTATTACCATTTATCAGATTATCATTCATTTGAATCAAGAATATATGCCTTAGAACGAGGGTAATATAAATATAAAGAAAACAGGTTTTTTGGACGTTGTTATAAAATTACAACTTGCACAAAACTTGCCTTATATCTAATTTCTTTTAATTTTTCATTTACAAAAATTTTACTTACGAAAAACTGATCGTTCTAATTTTCGACGCATTAGAAAACTTTTCTAAATTCACACAGTTTAGAAAAAAATAATTTTGTCAATTTTGTATGCATATGTAACATATAAATACTGTATTGTCACTATTTCGTGGAATTTTTCCTTGCTTTTAAATAAAATTTAATTTTAGAAAAAGAATTGATCGTGACCAAAAAAGAATTAGATCCGCATAAAACTCAAAGGATATCTTCCTTATTCTGATGATTTTGAAGAACTTTGGTCAAATTGATAATAATTTTTGCTCTTTAATAGAATAATGAAAAGAATTCTGTACTTCTTTTACTCGGCTGAAATGAATGATTAATTTGTTAATTACTTTCATCACCTCGAGCCAAAGTTTACGGAAATGATGAACCGGAAAGGTTGTGTTTAGTGCAATACGCAATACTATACTATATACTATACGTAAACTTGACTTATTATTACGCCCGTGAAGAAAATATATATATTTTTAATTATTTTACTCATTTTACGTCTTCCTTATTCCATTGGATTGAGCCGGTCTAATTGATAATCATTTCTGCTCTTTATTAAAATAACTGAGAAAATATTTACGTACTCCTGTACTTGGATTAAATAATTTACTTATAATTTGTTCAAATTAAAGAAAACAAATTCTTACATATATTAAAAAAAATATTTCTTCAGTTATTATACTTTCAACGCGGATGTGGAAAGAGCGCAGTAATGCTGCTATAAGTACGTAGCAAATAATCATAGCACATGTCATATATGTGATAAGATGTTGCTTTTATTGAAATTTGTTTGAATATTTCTATCATCAGGTTTAGGCAATTTTTCACAATCGTGTCGATTTTACTGGTACAGTTTAGAAACCAGTAGTATAAATAGCTGTGGTTTTGTTGAAAATTTATCAGTTACGTTTACGAATGGAACCCTTCGATAGCAACAATGAAGATTGATACCGGAACTTTGCTGCTTACTATCACGGGTTTTCTTCTTGATTTCGTTGGTAAGCCCAATAATATATAATATATAGTACATATGAAAGTTGTTAAAATGTGGAAAGTGTATTTAATTTGCTCAGGGAACATGCATTGCCCACAGGATTTTTATAAAGTTAGACCCCCTCGCCACCTATTGTAAAGAATCGTAAGACTTTTATAATCAACCCCACAACCTCCCCACTCCTTACGTGAGATTTCATATTCTTTACTTAATATATAAAATATGTAACAGTTATTTTGACTGTGAACACGTTACAAGGGATTTCAAATGTTTAGAAAGATTTTCAGTGGGGAGAAAGTATTTCAATAGATTTCAAAGGATTTTACGGATTCTATGTAATACCGTAATATTATCACGAAATTTCAAGGGTCATCTACGGAAGCTTTTTTTACATTTAAATTGTGTCAACATTCAACATAACTAACATTGGTGAGTGCACTAATGAGATGAAAACTTTTAAAAAATTAAAATTGTTTCAATAGCCAAAATAACGGCCAATCGTGAGCCGACGATCCCGGTGCACCGGGACCTGCACCAGGTAGTTTCAGACGTCATCTGCAGAAAGTTTTTCAAAATTTGAATCGTGGCCACTGCCAAAATGACTACCACTGGTAAGGCGATGATCCTGGTGCATGAAATCATTCTTGGTTTTTGCAATATTGGGTAGCAGTCACTACAATCGAACCTCAGGTATGCGAGAATATGACAATTTTGGGACCTACTATTTTGACAAGAAATTTCATAAACTACCTAGTTCATTTCTCCTAGAGTACGTGCTTAACTACCTGGTGCGCGATCCGGTGCACCCGGATCAACGCCTCACCACTGTTAGTTATTTGAGATGTTGGCACAATTTAAATTTTCCAAAAGTTCTCGCAGATGACATTTTGAACGACCTGAAGCACGTTCTGGTGCACCCGGGTAGTGGACTTACCATTTAGAGATGTGTCGGTTATTGGCAAACTTGGATTTTAATTTTCAACGCTGACTAATGTTCTCTAATACTTGCATGTTTTGAAGAATATTCATTTGTGTTTGGCGTGCCCTAAGCATGGGAGACGGACAAGAGCATTATATCCAACATCTATACCATTAAACCATTTCCCTTTCAGGGTAGGCGTGACATTACCCGATTCGGGTAGTGTTTCTAGGTTTTTCTTGCAGTTATAAATAACTACAAGTGTGGGCTCACCACACCCACGATGTGCCAACAGCACTCATGTCAGTATTCTTGAATGGTCACCCATCCAAGTACTAACCGCGTCCAACGCTGTTTAACTTCAGTGATCTGACGAGAACTGGGTTTTTCAGCGTGGTATGGCCGTTGGCATTACATCAATTACATCAATTACATTTCGATTACATCGATTACATCAATTATAATAATATAATTACAATAATTAATAAAATGTGATAAGATGATTGTATCTCTAAAAATTTTGTGTAAGGATTACCAAAATGACTTGGACCTTTTCCATACTATAGAGGAAAAATGTATAATAGAGGTAAGATAAGAATTTGAAACCTAGGCACCAGAAATAATATTCTAGACCAAACTTTTTTTCAAAAAAGCCTTAACTAGTTTCTTCATCATTGAAATTGAACGAAATAGCAATATGCATAAAGACGAGACATTCTGTTCAAACGGTAAAAAAGTCCCCTGATTACGAATATCTTGGTTATTTTTTCGAAGCCCTGATCAGTTTCCGTTTAATCAATTTTCTTCAATAAATAATTATTTATAACCCACAAAAATTATAAAATTTTCTTCAGCATTCTTGTGCAGAAATTTTTTTTGTCTATTGTACTTTTTTATAGCAAACTCGACACTTTTGCACAATTGTACCTCAGAATCTATTACTCAGAAAAATTTAAAACTTGTAGACTTTCTATATCGATGTTAGGTCTTGAAAGCAAAACGAAAACTTCTCATCAAATGAAAACTTTTCCCCGTGAATTGTTCCTAATATTGCTATTTTTAATAGAAAATCGTCTAAACATTTAATTTGTTCATACAAAAATCATTCAAGCAAACAACTGTCATCATTATTCCTAAAACTGTTGCAAAACCTAAATCTACCCTGAGTGACATTGTTTATTGTCCATAAACACTCTTTCTCTCTTTTACATAATAATAATTATAAATAAAAACTCTCAATGAGAAAAATTAATTTTTCAAAATTTTTGTGTTGTGTAATTGATATAATGATCTAATTATTGATTGATCTACGAAAAATATATCATTTATGAGCTTGTGAATAAATAATGGCGTACCGTAGGAGAAAATGTCGCGAGAGTAAAAAGTTTTATTTTGTGCCAGAAGTTAATTTTAAGAAATCAGAGAAAAAGACAATTTTTTCAATCAGGCTCGAGGGAAATAAGTATCAAGTTGAGTGTTTAAACAAGTATATTTAGGTTTTCAAGTTTTTTTCTCTCTGAATCAAAATCCGTAAAATTGACCTAATAACTGGTGAAGTTTTACAGATTCGATTGGCGAAAAGTGAGCCACTAAAGATTATTAAAAATTACTATTTCAAGTAGTCAAGATATTTCCTAATTCAATAGTCGAAAAGGAATTGCGTGGTAAAAAATTTTTTCGGACTGCATTTCGACTGTAATTCGAAAAAAGTTATGAACATAGAGAGCCTGGAGGTAGAAACGCTTAATTAAACGACGCAATAGTGGAACATTCTTCACTCTATTAAAACAATGAAAAGCTCATATTGTGAAATAAAATCGTAAACGTGAAATAGTCTGTCTCCAATTGAAAAACATTGCCTTCTGAATGTTTGAACAAAGTTAAGCAACATGAAAAATGTTTGACTATGTTACAATACCAACGGATCAATGAGCTTCAAATTATTTTTATACATTTTGTAAGAAATCTCTTTCTTTTTTGTGGATATATTTTTTTGAGATAGAACTAAATATTTGGAATATTCTCGGAATTTTCTATATAGGTCATATTGAATTTAGCTTTTATTTGAAGTGGTTATATATTGAAATTAAAGATTCCTTGGTTTTGTTTTCATCAGATGTTCCAAACCTATTGACAGTTGAACAAATTCTAAAGATTGCTTGATTGAGATGTTACTGAAAGCTTTTTTAAATTAATTATAAAAAATGTTTAATTATTGCATTTTTGAGCTTTATTTTAAGCAAGTGAAAAATACTTACAAAAGTTTCTCTGAAATATTAAAGATAACATTTTATTTGTTTAAGTTTATGTTTTGTTTAAATTTTTCTTCCAAACGTTTTATAAAATTCGAAAATCGGGATTTGGCTGGCCCCACAATTTATAGTTACCATAAATGTTTATATGAAGACACGGTGCGCTTCTACAGATGTTTTTAGATTTGAAAACAGGTGGTTTTAATCATTATAAGTGCAAATAATGAATTTCAGAACCCTTGGGATCAGTGAAAACCCCAATTTCATGAAGCAACTGTAACCATTATTATTCATTTTTTTTACATTATGATGTGTGACTGTGTACACAGAAAGACGAGTGAACCATGTTACTTGCTAGTCATGATAAATATTTTTATATCGATTTGCTTTTAATTTCCTCATCTCGGAAACTTTCAAGATGTACGTGGTATTTTAGTTAAAAGGTAATAAACTGGCAAGATTGTGTTTAGTGAATTGTCATTTTGTAAAATTTTCATCTGTTTCCTTCAAACCTTGTACATGACAATGACAAAATTTTTATTCAATATACGCAAACTTGACACAATATTACTTCCGTAAATAAAAGTTCCACGTACCGGAAAAAGCTTGGGAAATTACGAGACGAAAAATTATATGAAAAAATGACGACACTTCCTTTGGACTTTTGAGAAAAATATGATTTTTGCAAAGTTATGTGTATTTGCAGTTTTAGGGTTGTATATGAAAAAGATAAAAAATCTTCTTCCAACCTTTATAACTTTCGACGAAATTAAAATAATTGAGTGATACTTCTTGGAGAAAGACACTCTATGAGTTTTATGCGTACAAAACTATTTTTGTAGGAACGAGAATTTTTTGTCTGAAATTGAATTTTTGCATTTTTTTAGAAACAAGGAAAGAATTGACAAACTTCTGAAAAAAGTTTGTTCATTTGCAAAAATTCTCATTGCCAGAAAATTGATTCAAACTGCCTACAACTTACTAAACGTTGAATTTACATAAGCGCGAATTAAAAAAAATATTGGCTAATGTAAATGAAAGTATGGTTTTCTATTACAGTCGACTTTATCTGCCCGGCTGAATTTCAAAAACATGCCAAGCTGATTTTACGGAAAAAACATTCTTTAATTTTACGCAATATTTTTGTGAAATTCCTGCTTATGTAAAAAAGACATTTTGTAAGCCTTTTGCTGGCTAAATTATTTTTGTGCTGACAAAAAATCTGTCGTTATTTGAAATAAATGGAAAAATCAAATTTTTCGAAAACAAAATCTTTTACCCAAAAAAATATTCGAAGTGTGGACAGAAAACTTGAATAGCTCAATTAGATCAAAATTAAATAACTAATAGAACACTATTAGTATTAACTACAACTAAAAAAACGAAACAGAAGACAGTAATTTATTTCATTTGTAATTCATTTATAATATATAAATAGTTTATTTGAACTATTTTGTCGAATTTCACCCTGTTTTTTAAAAAAATTCAATTTTAGAAAAAAAATATCGTGGTCACAAAAATGGTTAGGTTTTCATAAAACTCAAACGATGTCTTCCTTATTCCATTGATGTGAAATAAATTTGATCATATGGATAATAGTTTCTGCTATTCATCAAAATCTTTTTTAAAAATGTGTGTACTTGTTTCACCCGGAACTATTTTAAAAATAATTTGTATTGCTCATTTTGTGTGCGATTAAAAAAAACTATTTGGCGGTGGTAAAAGTCAATGATTTCTCGAGAACAGAAAAATAAAAGGGTCATGTTCATGATTATATTAAAAATCAAATACAATAATATAATAAAAATAATACATGAAATATAATACGATAATTGTTCGGCAACAATTTTTTGTAATGTTTGCCAAAATTCTGGGACCTTCCCATACAGTAGGGGAGAAATGTATATTAGAGATGAGATGAAAATTTGAAAAAAAACTGGGCACCAGAAATAATATTCCAAGCCGATTTTCTTTCAACAAGACTTTATATAGTTACTTTGTCACTAAAATTTGATTGAATAACAATATACATAAATACGAGATCTTTTGTTCAAACGGTGAAGAAAGTCCCCTGATTACAAAAATATCTTCATTATTTTTTTGAAATCCTGATCAGTTTCCGTTTGAACCTTTTTTTTAAAAACCATTTCATTATTTACTCACAACAAAATGTTCTAAGCTAATTTTTCGTATCTCTGTGCAAAATTTTTGTTGTCCCTTAAACTTTTTTTATAGCAAAATTTACATATTTGCACAGTTGTACGTCAGAATCTATTGCTAAGAAAAATTTTAAACTTGTACATTACAACTTGGTGGTCTCAATTTTCTTTCGAATTTTCATGCATACCACCCGAAAATTTGTTCGAATTCACGAAAAAATAAACACATTTTTCTCATTTTGAAAAAAATTATATTCAGAGCAAGTCCCATGAAGTTTAACACGCATTTCCCATAAGAAAAAAAATCGTTTTTGTGAATTTTATTTAGAATCGTCAATATTAGGTGAATCGAATTATTGTTTTCGCAATTTTCTCCTGAAATAGAGTTAGAAAGTCGTGATTTTTTCCAAAAATGTCCACCTTTTGGTCAATTCCCAATCAGAGTAAAATGAAACTTTATTCATGTTAATAAAGATAACTGTTTCAACCATTTATTATTATAACGATAGAAGATGTTCTTTGTGTCGAACAGGGTGGTAGTTGATAAGAAGAGTGGAAGTTTTTCTGACTACTGTTCAAATCGTTTATTATTATATTTAATAATATTCTCTTAGAATGATGCTAGAAAATTGCAATTTTTAAAAAAGATTTCCACTTTTTGTCCAATTTACAATTAGAGTGAGGTGAGAAATTAATTGAAGTCAACAACATTACTTATTTAAACAATTTATGATTATTCTTAATGCTATACAATTATCGATAGAATACAAATAAATAATGACTTTTTAAATACAGCGGGGCAGCAGTCTATCAAAGTTATCAAAAATAAATTGTTTAAACTATGTATGTATATGTATTTTAAAATTCTTCGAATTCCCTGAATTCCTAAAATTCTCCTAATACTCTCAATTCTCAACATTTTCTTAGAATCTATGAATTCCTTGAATTCTTTAAATTCCTTGAATTCTCTGAATCCCTTTAATTCTCTGAATTCTCTAAATCCTCTGAATTCCTTAAATTCTTGTAATTCAAAGAAATCTCTGAATTCCTTGAACTCGCTGAATTATTTGAATTCTCTGAATTCCTTGAATTTCTCAAATTCTTTGAATTCCTTCAATTCTCTGAATTCCTTGAATTCTTTGAATTCCTTGAATTCTCTGCATCCCTTGAATTCTCTGAATCCCTTGAATTCTCTGAATCCCTTGAATTCTCTGAATCCCTTGAA
>CAKNYM010054034.1:0-13963 GCA_932195095.1 Andricus curvator | reverse complement strand
AATCCCTTGAATTCTCTGAATCCCTTGAATTCTCTGAATCCCTTGAAGTCTCTGAATCCCTTGCATTCTCTGAGTTCTTCAAATCCCCTGAATTCCTTAAATTCTTTGAATTCCTTGAACTCTCTGTATTACTCAAATTCTCTGAATTCCTTGAATTCTTTGAATTCCTTCAATTCTCTGAATCCCTTGAATTCTCTGAATTCTCCGAATTCCTTGAATTCTCCGAATTCCTTGAATTCTCTGAATTCCTAGAATTCTTTGAATTTATTGAATTCTCTGAATCCCTTAAATTTTCTGATTTCGTTGAATTCTTTGAATTCAAGGAATTCTCTGAATTTTTTGAACTCTCTGAATTCCTTGAATTCTCTAAATCCCTTGAATTCCCTGAATCCCTTGCATTCCCTGAATTCTTCAAATCCTCCGAATTCCTTGAATTCTCTGAATTCTCCGAATTTCTTGAATTCTCTGAATTCCTAGAATTCTTTGAATTTCTTGAATTCTCTGAATCCCTTAAATTTTCTGATTTCGTTGAATTCTTTGAATTCAAGGAATTCTCTGAATTCCTTGAACTCTCTGAATTCCTTGAATTCTCTGAATTCCTTGAATTCTCTGAATTCCTTGAATTCTCTGAATTCCTTGAATTCTCTGAATTCCTTGAATTCTCTGAATTCCTTGAATTCTTTGAATTCCTCGCATTCCTTGAATTTCTTGAATTCTTTGAATTCCTTGAATTTTCCGAATCCCTTGAATTCTCTAAATCCATTGAATTCTCTGAATTCCTTGAACTCTCTGTATTACTCAAATTCTCTGAATTCCTTGAATTCTTTAAATTCCTTCAATTCTCTGAATTCCTTCGATTCTCTAAATTCCTTGAATTCTCTGAATTCCTTGACTTCTCTGAATTCTTTAAATCCTCTGAATTCCTGAAATTCTTTGAATTCAAAGAATTCTCTGAATTCCTTGAATTCTCTGAATTCCTTGAACTCTATGAATTACTTGAATTCTCTGAATTCCTTGAATTCTTTGAATTCCTTGAATACTCTGTGTTTCTTGAATTCTCTGAATTCCTTGAATTCTCTGAATTCCTCTAATTCCTCGAATTCCTTGAATTCTCTGAATCCCTTGAATTCTCTGAATCCCTTGCATTCTCTGAATTCTTCAAATCCCCTGAATTCCTTAAATTCTTTGAATTCAACGAATTCTCTGAATTCCTTGAACTCTCTGTATTACTTAAATTCTCGGAATTCCTTGAATTCTTTAAATTCCTTGAATTCTCTGAATCCCTTGAATTCTCTGAATCCCTTGAATTCTCTGAATCCCTTGCTTTCTCTGAATTCTTCAAATCCTCTAAATTCCTTAAATTCTTTGAATTTAAAGCATTCTCTGAATTCCTTGAACTCTTTGTATTACTTAAATTCTCTGAATTCCTTGAATTCCTTCGATTCTCTGAATTCCTTGAATTCAATAAATTCCTTGAATTCTCTGAATTCTCTGAATTCTCTCAATTCCTTGAATTCTCTGAATTCCTAGAATTCTCTGAATTTTTTGAACTATCTGTATGTATACCATTAAGCCATTTCCCTTTCAGGGTAGGCGTGACACTACCCGATTCGGGTAGTGTTTCTAGGTGGATAGTTTTCTTGTAGTTATAAATAACTACAAGTTTGGGCTCACCACACCCATAATATGCCAACAGCACACAGTATTCTTGAATGGTCACCCATCCAAGTACTAACCGCGCCCAACGCTGCTTAACTTCAGTGATCTGACGAGAACTGGTTTTTTCAGCGTGGCATGGCCGTTGGCATGAATTACTTAAATTCTCTGAAGCCCTTGAATTATCTGCATCCCTTGAACTCTCTGAATTACTTAAATTCTCTGAATACCTCGAATTCCTTGAATTCTCTAAATTCCTCGAATTTCTTGAATCCATTGCCTTCCTTGAATTCTCTGAATCACTTGAATTCTCTGAATTCCTTGAATTCTCTGAATTCCTTGAATTCTCTGAATTCGTTGAATTCTCTGAATTACTTGAATTCTCTGAATTCCTTGAATTCTCTGAATTCCTTAAATTCTCTGAATTCCTTTGAATTTTCTCTTAATTCCCTGAAATCCTTCAATATATTGAATTCTTTGAATTCATGGAATGCCTTTAATTTGGTGAATACCTTGAATTTTCTAAATCCCTCGAATTCTCTGAATCCATTGAATTCTCTGAATTCAAGGAACTACCTAAATTCCTTGAACTGTTTGAATTCCTTGAATTCTCTGAAGGAATGAGTTGTGTTGATTCAAGACGAATCGATTGACCCTGTCAATACACTTTATTGAAGAGTTAGGAAGTTATGCTCAGGTACATATAATATTTGAAACATCTGTTTCAAACAGAAAAGCTTTTTTCTCTCGACATAATTCGAAGTTGATGCACGGATAGAAAGGCATTTTGATTATAAATTTTTGGATAGAATTATTTTGACAATTTTTCTACAAAAATCATAAAGCTGGGAAAGCGATAGGGTGCGACACAACTTTTCCCTTTCCTTTTCCAGCTCGAAAAATTATTATTTCAAATACAAAATTTGATGTGTCTGATTTGAAGACTTTGGTTTGTCTATTACAAAAAAAAATAACAAATACTTCCTCTATGAGGAAGCAAATACATCTGCTAACGGAAAGCAAAGTGCTCGTGAAATAAGCACCATATAGCTATAAATACAAACAAAGTGGAAACACTCAAGATCTAATTCACAGCTAGTTTAAATAATTATTACCACATTCTTATTGAGGATTAGATATAAAGTGGAAAATTTTGGAAGAAACTGCAATTTTTTAACATGATTCTAGGAAAATATTGTTATGAATAGTAATAAATCGTTAATAACATTTTTTTCTTCCAACTTACTATTATATATAAGTTACTATTCTTTTCCTATAACTGGAAAGTTGAAAACAATTTAGAAAATTTGGAAAAAATGCGACTTTTCCACTCAATTCTAAAAGAAGATTGTTGTAAACAATGATAAATTGCTCCAACAATGTACATATGTAAACACTTCATTATCAGATTCATGTAGTATTTTATGTATAAGAAATAATTTGCATTTTAGCAACCGCAAGAAAATCATATTTAGCGCCAAAAAGTCGCAAAAACCAATTTTTCACTTATGGGGTTTTGAGGACCCTATAGAACCGACCTATGGGGACAATATCAAATAGTTAATAATTTTGTTGTTTTCTTTATAGCTTTTGTTATCATTATTATCATCATTAAAAAGTAGATAGGGGTAGCTAAGTTACATAGCTCGGAGGTTATCTAATTTAACCTATTGTACTGTACCCTTGTGTGAAAGCCCAGTGAAATAGAGGACTATTTTCAGTAGCTTAAGCTGCTTTTCTGGTACTAATTAAAGTCCCCTCTTTCCAGCTGTACTACATAAAATACTAGGATTTCACTTTTCACTGCGTATAACCATGTCAAATTTTTTTTATAAACCCGTGGCTGCATGCGATCTTATTAATCGTACCCACATTTGCTACAAGTTTAGCCAGGGAAGAGGAAAACCTTCTGTTCGGCATTAGTTAAAACGCAGCGAATATACGACCCACTACCATATTGCAGATGGTCACCCATCCGAGTGCCGTCTGCGTTCAAAATAACTAAACAGCTGAACTCTTCCCGAACCCGATTCACCAAATCGTGAAAATCGTTAAAAATTAATATTACAGCTATTTTTCCAACATGTATCTAAAAACATCGCAAATCTCTTTTTTTACAGAATCAAGACCAACTCCTTCTCGAAGGAATAATAATGAGCATATGCCTCCAACTGATATCAATCGACCTAGATCACCTAGAATGTTTTATCCTCATGGAAGGATGATTTTTGACGAGCCGTCTTCACCAAAGACTACAACCGAGACGTATAACCCAAGAAGTCACATAATGACGAGAACTACAGTTTACAAAAACGGTAGCATACACTATAGAAACACACCAATGACAGCTGAAGAATGGGCCTTTCGCGAACTAGAGCAACGTAGGGAAGCTGCACAAAGAAGGAAGTGCGTAGAACATAAATTACCACATTTTTCTATAGGGGGGCATCGAAATATGACATGACGCTATTTTCGGTGCTTTTTGAATGACCCCTTCATCTTTTGACCGCAGAAAATACTGGGAGTAAGAAGCGTTGCGGTTATTGTTTTAAGTGGGGTAACGTCCAGCAGGGTAACTGTGGGCTAATTCTATGTAATGAGCTGCCTCCAGCGGAGTCCCATTGAGCAATCTTTGAGTTACAACTCTGGGCTTAGCTCGGATATAGTTACCCCGATGGCTCTTACCTCACTTCACCTATTACCTGCAATGCTTTTAACTCACAATTTTTTTGTGATAATTTGTGTATTTTCGTGTACACCTCCTTAAACTGTCATGTGACACTGAAGATGACCCTCTCACCGTTTTTTAATACGGAATTTAAATTGAGTTTTATATAACCGTCAATCGAACAATGAATAACCAGTTAAAACTATTTGATACTAGCATGAGCTTAATTTTAATTAAATTCATTGGACATTTTCTTTCTTTTGTAATAATATAAAGATTAAATAAGGCAGCAGATTAACTTAGAGGCTGTCCATAAACTACATTGACAATTTGAGGGGCTAAGGTCGTACTAAAGACTATAGTGGCGAATTTTGCAAAAGATATGCTGCCCTATAACGGTACGGTTGCATAATAACTTTTCAAAAATCATTTTCTTTTTCTCGGTTTTGGATTTCCTTCAACTGAAACCTGATCTTTATTAGTTGAAAATTACATTATTTGGCTGAAAATTCACTGTTTTTGGCTAAAAATGCAATTCTTTTTCGGAAGTAAATTTATTTTTGTTAGAAATTTAACTATTTTGTTACAAATCGAACTTGTATGTATATTTAATCTCTCCCTTTTACGAGTTTGAGGGCCTCCGCTCCTTGTACATATATTTACATTTCATCCTTAACCTAACGTTACAAATCTAACTTTTTTGTCTTTTTGGATTGAATGTTCAACACTTGGGTATAAAATTTAACCTTTGTGGTTGCAAATTTTTATTTTGTATTGAAAATTCCTGTTTTTTTTTCTTCTAAAAATAAATTTTCGTGTCCAAAAATTTAGCTTTGCCATTTTTGGTTGTGAATTGATCATCTATGTGTCTAAAATTTGTCTTTTTGATTAGAAAATTAAGCTTGTTTGTTCAAAATTAATCTTTTTGGTTGAGGACTCAACTATTCTGTTAAAAATTTGCCTTCTTTTTTTTCAATTCAACTGGTTGAAATCAGAGTATTTCACAAGCTATGAAGTTATTTAAAATTTGTTGAGTGTTTGGACAGGCTTTCAAGTGATTTTTAAACATTTTAAGAAATTTGAGACTATTTCTAAGATTTGTGATTTTTTTTTCTCAACGGTACTAATGATTACAAGTAATTTTAAAAGGTTTAAAAAATTATGAGGCATTTTAAATGATTTCAAGCAATTTGAACCAAATTTATGAGAATTTACAAGCATTGAAAATTTTTTAATTTATTATAACGGATTCAGAAATATTGTAAAGGTTTTCAAACTATTTGGGATTATTTTCAGGGATTTGATAGGTGTGAGCTTCTAGAAGATTTTAAGGTATTTTAAGAAATTTCGAAATGTTTAGAAGGTTTTAAAGATTTCAGGAGTGGCCGAACCTTAAATTAGTACTGAAGCATTAGTACTTTAAAATAAATTTTTTTTGTAGGTTTTGTGGCCATACTTGAAGTATTGGAACTTATAAGTCAATTACCTCATTTATGAAAAATATTTTTTTTTTATAATGAAGCCCTATTCAGTGCGATACAGCTTAGAACTTAAAATATCAAAACATGCAATATTCAATAACTTCAACATTTTTCTTATTGTTGAAAATGTGTTTTCATGATCGTATATTTTTCACAGCGAAAGGTCTTTTCTCTTGCGAAGCTTTAGTAGGCCACCTGCAACTAAAATATTTCCTTATGATCCGCCGCAAGCACCATAAACCAGAACCCCGTTGCAACAAGGCCAACCAAACAAGGCACGAATCCCATCACCCGAATGCCTAGATCTATTGAAGAAACAATATAAATTTGAAAAATATACCTCATTTTCCTTGAGAAAAACTGAAAAAAATTAATCCAACCTGTGCAGCATGGCATAACCAAGTAGGCCAGAAAATCTCATACGCAATCCATAGATATAATGAAAAAACAATGTAAATACACAAAATAACTGTAATATTCCGGAATAAAAACTGAACACCAACTGAATTTACTCTTACTTTATTCTTGTTAGATTAATTCTTCATATAGTATTTATGTCTCTTTTGGTTGGGACTAACTGATGCTATGATATCATTTGTAGAATCGTCACTCACGTCTCAGCACCAGCTCGAGCTCAGACTCGCTCACTTTTCGATTTGGCGATAGCTGCTCTGTGTAACCTATTGATCAAATATACTGAAATCAAGTAGAAATCAATCTCTTTGCTTTCGCTCACCTCTCACCTTCTCTCTATCTTTCTCTCAGTGACTCTCTGATCTACTCTATGGGCAAACGGAAAAACCGCGTCCGCCCCAACAAACGCCTGCATGTGAAACACGCCGCCCCCACTCCTCTCCGCGTTTTCTCTCCTTCTCCCGCTCAACCCCGCCGTCCTAAAATCCGATTCATCGAGGTCATTCCTTCCGGCTTCCGGTTCCACATTATTCGGGTTCCTCTCCCCCCTCCGACGCTGAGGATACTTTTCTCCTCAGTGCGGATGAGGCCTCCTCACCTACCCTCCCCTCCCCACCTCCCAAACGACCCCGACTAACGCCACGACGACCCACCACGGAAAGTGGCCCTCCGTATTCTGATGCGAATTGGCCCATCCCTGGCAGTGGCCCACCGTCGGACAAGAACCGTGCCGGCCTGCGGGCCGCCGTTCATGGACGGGCTTCAAGCCTATCGGTACCGTCTCTCCTCAAAAGGCGCCGTCAGAATCTATCAGTCACGCCCGAGCAGTTTCAACTCGAGAAAAAATCAATGGAAAGGTTGGATGCCTTCTGAAAGAGAATAACAGACATTTACCAGCACGAGCAACACCAAGCTTCTCACCGCGACCCACGACTAGACCTTGCAACTCTCCACGATAATAGTCGACCGGGTCCATCACAGAGGCTGGACGTGACACGCTAGCAACACGCGTCCACCCTCTTTTTGATTCCCCCCCCCCCTCCACAATCAAACTTAACAAAAGGGGTTACATCAATACAAATATTTTGCAGACATTTATTGAATATAAATAACATAGTACAAAATAGTATTTTGTTTATTCTTTTTCATAAAAAAAATTTACAGGCGCGCGCAAGAATACTAGTTTATTATAATTAGAGAACATCCACTTGGGAATATTTTTCAGGAAGTAAAAAAACGTTGTACTTTCGAATAAGCTATTTTAAACCAACTTTTATGGTCTACTACTGTTTAATTAAGCTTATAAAATGATGTCCTAAAATATGAACATTCTATTTCAAAAAATGAAGGCGAAACAGCCATTTTTAATTTGGACATGTTCTTTTTTGGCAAAAACCTTGAATATGTTATTCTTCCTTCTTGGTTGGCAGAAAAAATGTTTTGTACAAACAGAAAAATACTAAAAAATCAAATCATCAAAGCTAAAATATAAGGTAAAACACCCAGTCATAAGCAAGATCCGAGTGATCGCCAACTGGCAGATTTTGTTGACAAAAATAAAGAATAAAGCTTTCTAAAATATTATGAAATTACATTTTTGAGTAATCTGGAATATTGATGAACACAGTGACGCATATTATAGAGTATTATTATGACATTGAAAAACAGAATAATATTACCGTAACAAAATAATTTTCGATGAGCAGGTTTTGTTCGTTTTAAAAAATTTTGGTTGTAATGTCATGTGACACTGAAGCTGACCCCTGTCCTATTTTTTAGTAAAACATATGAATCTTATTTTATATAATTGTCATTTTAACAATGAATAATGAGTTTGAACTATTTTATGCTAGCGTCAGCATACTTTCACGTGAATCATTCAGATTTCTTTTCATTTGAGTATACTGATTTAATTTAATAATTCACTTAGACAGCAACTTAATAGAACCCAATGAGAAAATCCAACTATTGTTGGTTGAAAGAAAAATTTTCTTTGGTTAAATAGTCTACCATTGTATTTTTGGTTTGGTTATCTGGGTTGGCTGAACATTCTACTTTCTGGTTTTTAAATTTATCCATTTTGTAAAAGACTTAGTTGAAAAGACATTCTTTTTAGTGAGAAATTCAACTACTTAGTTGAAAGTCGAAATACTTTGTTGAAAATTCAATTTCTTATTGCAGATTCATCTATTTGGTTAACAATTTAACTGTTATGTTGAAAATTTGTTTTATTCTTGGTTGGAAGTGAATATTTTAAATAAAAATTTAACTATTCAATCTTTTAAAATTTGTTTTTTTCTAGTTGAAAATTAAACTATTTGGTTCAAAATTCATATACATGGCTAAAAAGCCATGTATTTTGTTAATAATTCATCTTTTCGGGAGAAAATTGTTCTTCTGGGTTGAAAATTCAACTCTTTGGTTGAACGTTGAACCCTTTTCTTGAAAATTCATTTTTTGTATTGAAGATTCATCATTTGATTGAAAAGTTCCTATCTTTGGTTGAAAATTGATCTATTTCGCTGCAAATTGGTTTTCTTTTCGGTTTCGAATTAATTTTCTTCATTGAAAATGCAACTATTCCACTTTTCGTTGAAAAATATTTCAAATTGAAGTTTTTTTTTTTGTAGAAAATTAATCTTCTTGTATAAAAATTCATCGTTTTTTGGTTAAGGATTCATCTATTTTGTTAAAAATGTGTCTTTTCAGGTTAAATCAAACTCTTTTTGATCTAAAATCAAAATCTGTTACTGTTGAAATATTAACTATTACATGTTTCACTGAGAATTCATTTGTTTTTTTGTTGGAGTTTAAAATTAGTTCCTTAAACTGAAGACTTCACGATTCCATTTTTGGTTGAAAATTGGTCTATTTTAGTTTAAAATTCAAAAATTTCGTTTGAAATTCATCTTCCTTGATTGAAAATTAACTTTCTTCTTAAAAATTATTTTTTTCTGGTTCAAAGATCAACTGTTTTCTGAAACTTTTACTCCATAGCTTGAAAAATTAACTATTTTATTCAAAATTCGTCTGTTTGGGTAGAACATTGATCTTGTTTGTTGAAAATTTATGTATTTGATTCAGGATTCAACTGTTTTGTAAAATAATCTCCTTTTTGCGTTATATTCAATTGCTGATAATTAATTTGTTTGTTATTTGAAATTATTTTTTTTTTTTAACTTTTTTTTGAGTGAAAATTTAACAATTCCATTTTTCTATAGATATACGCTGATCTTGTTTAGTTAAGAGAACCTGTTTCTATATATTTACTCAGTTCCGGCTTCCACTTTTGGAAGATTATAACTTCCTGGGACTAAAAGGAAGGTTTATAGAAAATTTTTAATTTCAGGGTAGAAGAAAAATTTCATTTATCTTATATTGAGGCTATAAATATCTATGGCCCTCGGAATCATTTTTTTCCATTGAAAAAGTGTTTCTTTAGATTTAATTTTTTCATGCATTTGTCAAAAACTAATGATTTTTTGTTTGAAATAATGTTGGGAGCATCTTCGAAAACTCAGTTTTGAAAGTTCAATGGAATCATTCTGATGTACAATTTGCCGATCAAACAGAAAATCCGAAATCTGTATAAAATCGTTGCATGTCATTTTGATATAATTTTTGGACTCCAGTCACCTCTAGAAATGGTCTTAAAAATCTGAAAAAACACAGAATAACTTTGCTCTATAATAGTGAGAATAATAATTTTCATAACTCTTGGTATCAGTGAAAAAATTAATTTCACGAAGCAACTGAAACCGTTATTATTCACTGTTTTTCATGCTTTTATATGAAATTGTTTTTAATTTCGTCATTTCGGAAACTTTGGTGAGGTACGTGGCGCTTTGGAAAGTACGAGAAAAAAAATTATTCAAGAGCGTGAATTCCTCTGACTCATCTTTTTTTAATTGACACTGTAAATGTAAAGTGTATATTCTAATGACTTTACTAAACAGCAGAAATTATTATTAATCTGAACGAAGCTATTTCATATCAGAGAAAATAAGATACGACGTATTTTACCCTTTTGAGAAAAAAACCATTTTGGCAAAGTTGAGAGTATATGAAATTTTAGGGTTCTCTGAAAATAGAGACAAATTTTCCTCTAAACCGTTAAAACTTTGGACCTAACCAAGAAATTTAATTGGTACTTCTAGAAGGAAGATATCCTTCTAGTTTAATGCGGATCAAACCATTTTTTGGGCGACGAAGTTTTTTTTTCTAAAATTGAATGTGTGCATTTTTTTAGAAACAACGAAAGATTTGAGAAAATTCTAAGAAGCTGATCATATAAATAAATAAAAAAACTAATCAAGAATTTTAGAAAAATATGGGGTAAAATAGAGAGAGAGAGAGAGAGAGGGGTTGTCCTCTGAACTCGACCTTGTCTCCCCGGCCGAATTTTGAAACATGCAAAGCTGATTCATTGGAAAAAACTTTTCTTCATTTCACGCAATGTGTTCGAAGAAATTAATTTTCAGAAATATCCTCGCGAATGATGGTAGATACAATAAAAAAGTATAAGGTATTTTCTATATTTTTTTTCAAACGAACATTTTTCTTATCATTTTTTAATCTGTCGTCGGATTAAAAAAGAATGCGGAAAGTAAAATTTGCAAACAATAATTCTTTGGATCTAATAATAGTTTTGTCCACATGAAACTCACAATGTTTTTTCTTTATTCGAGTAAGATTTTAACAACAAAAGTTGTGCTGTTTTTGAGAAAACTGACTCTAAATATTGTCAGAAAAAACGATACCACTTTCTTAATTTTCCAGCGTATTTTGATATAGAAAAATTAACATCATCAAAGTGTGTACATTGAACCTAAATATCTCAACTGAATCAAAAGTCATAACAGTTTGAAACAAAAACTTGAATTTTCTAAAAAAAAGGACTCTAAAATTTCAAATATTCATAATTTTGTGAAAATGATAGTCTTCTCAAAATGCTAAAAAAAGGTTCGTCTTATTTCTTGAAATTTTTACTTTAAATAAATCAGTTCTATATTTATTCAAAATCTGAGATAACTAACAGGACACCATTAGTATTAACTACAACTAATTATATTCGGTATTATTAACATTTATCCTATTATCATACATTTGAATCAGAACGAGGGTAATATAAATTAAGAGAAAACAGGTTTTTTGGACATTGTTATAAAATTACAACTTGCACAACACTTTCCTTAGATCTAATTTCTTTTAATTTTCCATTGACAAACATTTTACTTACGAAAAACTGATCGTTCTGATTTTCTAATTTTCTAAACAAAATTTAATTTTAGAAAAAGAAACGATCGTGACCAAAAAAGAATTAAATCCGCATAAAACTCCAAGGATATCCTCCTTATTCTGATGATTTGAAAAAACTTTTGTCAAATTGATAATAATTTTTGCTCTTTGTTAGAATAATGAAAAGAATTCTGTACTTCGTCTACTCGGCTGACATGAATGATCAATTATTTGATTACTTTTATCACTCTGACCCAAATTTTACGGGAATAATAAACCGGCAAGGTTGTGTTTAGTGCAATGTCATTTTGTAAGAGTTTCATCTGTCTCCTTCAAACCTTGTACATGACAATGACAAAATTTTGATTCACTATACGCAAACTTGACACATTATTACTTCCGTAAATAAAAGTTCCGTGTTTCCTATAAGGTTTCTTCCTCATTCCATTGGTTTGATCCGGTCTAATTGATAATCATTTCTGCTTTTTATTAAAATAATTTAGAAAATATTTCTGTACTTTTGTACTTGGATTAAATAACTGACTTTTCCAAATTGAAGAAAACAAATTCTTACATATATTTAAAAAAATATTTTTTCAGTTGTTATACTTTCAACGCGGATGTGGAAAAAGCACAGTAATGATGCTATAAGTACGTAGCAAATAATCATAGCACATGCCATATACATGATAAGATTTTGTTTTTGTTTTAAATTAGTTTGATTGGTTCTATCATCAGGGTTAGGCAATTTTTCACAATCGTCTCGATTTTCCCGGTACAGCTTAGAAACCAGTAGTATGAATAGCTGTGGTTTTGTTGAAAATTTATCAGTTACGTCTACAAATTGAACCCTTCGATAGAAAAAATGAAGATTGATAATGGAACTTTGCTGCTTACTATCACGGGTGTTCTGCTTGAGTTCGTTGGTAAGCCGAATAATATATAATATATAATAAATATGAAAGTTGTTAAAATGTGGAAAGTGTACTTAATTTGCTCAGGGAACATGCATTGCCCACAGGATTTTTATAAAGTAAGACACCCTCCCCACCTATTGTAAGTATTCGTAAGACTTTTATAATCAACCCCACAACCTCCCCACTCCTTACGTGAGATTTTATATTTTTCACTTTTTACTTAATATATAAAATATGTAACAGTTATTTTCACTGTAGTCACGTTTCAAGGTATTTCAAAGATTTAGAAAAATTTTCAGTGGGGAGAAAGTATTTCAATAGATTTCAAAGGATTTCAAGAATTCTATGTAATACCGTAATATTATCACGAAATTTTAAGGGTATCAGGAATTTTGTAAAAGCGAAAATAATGACTAAATGCACCTCGCGTGAAAAAAGTTTGCATGGCTCTCGCATGGCAATAAACTTGGAAATATCTGGCTGAGGCATGGGTCACGACTGAATTGTAGCATGGCTAAAGCCTTGCTCTTGTCCATCTCCCATGCTTAGGGCACGCCAAACACAAATGAATATTCTTAAGAACATGCAAGTATTAGAGAACATTTGCCACATCTCTAAATGGTGAGTCCACCACCCGGCCGCACCGGAACCTGCGCCAGGTCATGCACGACGTCATCTACAGAAACTTTTTCAAAATTTATATTGTGTCAACATCCAAAATAACTACCATTGATGAATAGACAATCAGGGTGCACCGGAACGTGTACCAGGTCGTTTCGCACGTATTCTACTTGAACTTTGTTAAAATTAAAATTGTGTCAACAGACAAAATAACTATCAATCGTGAGTCGATGATCCTGGTGCATGAAATCATTCTTGGTTTTTGCACCATTGTGTAGCAGTCGCTACAATCGAACCTCAGGCATGCGAGAATATGGCAATTTTGGGACCTACTATTTTTTCAAGAAATTTCATAAACTACCTGGTGCACCCGACTCCTCGACTCACTATTTTAAATTATTTTAGTTATTGACAAAACTTGAATTTCGAAAAATTTCTCGTAAATGACGTCTCGAACGCCCTGGTCGACGACCCGGGGTAAACCTGGGTACCCGGAGCGTAAACTCACGTATTGCGAAAGTTTTTTTTCTCTAGGTGAAGAGAAAGCTCTTCCAATTATTTTAGATTTTCTTAAAATTGTTCAGAAGTTTAGACCAATTATTTTACGTGAAAATTAGGATTTTCGCAATTAAAAATTTTTAGGAATATACAAATTAGTTTTAGACAAATATCTTATGGATCAAACTTGTAGCTAATACAAAGAAGAATATTCACATTTATGTGTCCGATACAAAAAAAAATTATTTGGCGTTGGTAAAAGTCATAAAAAGTATTATTTCTTCCACAGCCAAATGTAAGAGCTATTCTTAGGATTACATCCAACATCAATTATAATAATATAATTACAGTAATTAATAAAATATGATAAGATGATTGTATCTCTAAAAATGTTGTGTAAGGATTGCCAAAATGACTGGGACCTTTTCCATACTATAGAGGAAAAATGTATAATAGAGGTAAGATGAGAA
>CAKNYM010054032.1:0-14441 GCA_932195095.1 Andricus curvator | reverse complement strand
AAATCAATTATAAGTTTTGAAAGGTCTTAAAAAATTTTATTTCAACCATTTTTTTATAGGATTTGTCATTTTAGTTTTATTTATCGAAAATACTATGGAAAAATAGAAATTCCAAATTTCGACCCAAGCGATTCAAAATACAGGGAAAAATCTCAAAAAGGAATTATAAATTTTGAACAGTCCTAAAAAAATTTATTTTGACCATTTTTTGATAGGATTTGTCATTTTATTTTTCCTTATCCAAAATACTGTGGGAAAACAGAAAATCCAAATTTCGAGCCAATAAGCGATTCAAAATACAGGGAAAAATCTCAAAAAGGAATTCTAAATTTTGAAAAGTCCTAAAAAAATTTATTTTAACCATTTTTTGATAGGACTTGTCATTTTAGTTTTATTTATCGAAAATACTGTGGGAAAATAGAAAACCCAAATTTCGAGCGCGAAGCGCGCGATTTGACTGACGTGCGCTAAAACTTGCTAGTGAAGCGAGGTATGCTTTCAGCCCAACGAGAAGTGCTCACGCAGGGAGCCAATTTTTTTAAACGCTGAGTTCAATTGTTAATTTTTTAAATTATAATATTTAGTTAATATGTATACCATTAAGCCATTTCCCTTCCAGGGCAGGCGTGACACTACCCGATTCGGGTAGTGTTTCTAGGTGGATAGTTTTTCTTGTAGTTATAAATAACTACAAGTTTGGGCTCACCACACCCATAATATGCCAACAGCACACAGTATTCTCGAATGGTCACCCATCCAAGTACTAGCCGCGCCCGACGCTGCTTAACTTCATTGATCTGACGAGAACTGGTTTTTTCAGCGTGGCATGGCCGTTGGCCAATATGAATAATTCTAAAATGATTTACTGTGAAAAAATTCAATTTTTAAGCGTACGTCTTGAATGTAAAGAATTTGAAATTAATGTTTTCAAGAATGAAAAATTGTAATTTTTAGATAAAAAAACTTTTGATTTGATCTACTTATTAATTTATTGGCAAAAGTTTAAATTGAAATATACTTTGAGTATTAAAGAGAGGACAAAAATTGATTTTACAAGACAAATTTTTACGTGTCAAATTTAACTGTTCGAAATGCTTAGTAGTTGAAGATATATAAACTCCCGAGTTATTTGATGGAATATTTTAAATTTTGAAATAACTTCAAAATAATTGATCCAAAATTAAGAGCTTTTATTCAATTTCAAATTGTAATCGAATATTGTTTCACTCGAAAACATTCAGTTTTTAACCCATGCAATTTAAAATTTTTTGGAAAAACCCCATTATTTAATTAGTAGCAATATTTACTATTCATTTCAAAGGAGGAATTATAGAAGGCCTTAAATTCTTAAAATTTGAAAGGGTTAACTTGGAACTTTATAATTTAAGTCGTTTTATTTTATACATTTTTAAATTGTGTGTAAAATTGAAGAAATTTGATATATCTTAACATTGTAATTTTTTTTAAATCGAATAAGTTGGATAGATATTTAGAAGTATTGAAGAGATTCGATTTTTATTTTAAAAGATATGTAGAAGTTTTGACCAAATTTTGAAAATGACTTAAAATTTGGAATGATTTCAAAAATTTAAAAAAATGTAGATTTTCATATTTCTTGCTTGAAAATGATTGAAATTATACAATTTTGAAAAATACAAATTTGATTCATTCTTCAATTTAGACTATTGAGAGTATTGAAAATTATAACGTGGATTTATCCTTTATTTACCATTAAAAATTCTGTAATTTAAAAGCTTTATATTTGAAATTTCTTTAATTTGGAAAATTTATAATGGGAAGCTTTACTTTTGATTTTCTAAATAATCAAAATTGATGAATTTTCAATTGCAAATCTACAAAATTGAACTATTCAGAAAAAATGTTCCAAATTATAAACTATTAAAATAAAAATCTTAAAACTTGAATAATGTGCAATTCTATATTTTTAAAATTCAAGAATTTTCAATTCTAACTCTAATATTGTAGAACTTTGAATCGTAAATCTTTGACATTGAAGAGTTTTTAAATTTAGAATAAAAAAATGTAAAATATAAATCTTGAAAATTGAATAGTTTGCAATTCTATATATTCAAAACACGAGAATTTTACATTGTTACTGTCGAACTGAATATATTTCAAATTTAAATCATCAAAAATAAACTATTTCAAATTGCAATCGTTAAAATTAAAGAATTTGTCATTGTAAATCTTCAAAACTGAACTATTCTATTGAACAGTTTTTAATTTTAAGAATTTACCATTGATAGTTGTACAAGTTTCAAGTTTTAAAATTAACAATTCTGTAATTTTGTTGATTTAAATTTGAAATTTCATCAATTTGGAAGATTTTAAATTGAAAAACCTCTTGACTTTTGAGCTTCAAAATCATCACAATCTAAGCATTTTTATTTATACATTTTTAAAACGGAACAATTTCAAATTACAAATAATTAACATCAGAGAATATTCAATTGTAAATGTTCAAAGATGTTCAACTTTAGACATCTTAAAAATGGAACAGTTCTTAATTGTAACTTTCCAAAAGAATTATTATAATTGTTATACCTTAAAAAAGGTTCGATTAAATTAATTACAATTTGTCTAGATTTAAACTGCATTCTGAAAGTATCGTAACAATTTCAAGTGTCAGGGCCTAAAATGTTTGAAATTTCGGACTAAATACCTTTTGTATGATTTATTTTGAAACGCTTTAAATTCCTAACACTTCAAGTAAAAATATTGCATTTTCAATCAAATAGATGACTTTTTAACAAACTAGTTGAATTTTCAACCAAAAAGATGAATTTTCAACAGAAGAGTTGAATTTCCAAACAAGAAATATTTTTCAGTCACTTTTTTCAACGAAACAGTTGTATTTTTTACCAAAAAATATGATTTTTTTTAGCAGAAGCAATGGATAAATTTTCAAACCAAAAAGAACACTTTTGAACAAAAGAGTTACATTTTCAAGTCAAAAGGATGATTTTTTAACGAAAAAGTTACTTTTCAACAAACTAGTTAAAGTTTCCACCGAAATAGTTTAATTTATAACAAAAGACATGAATTTTCAACCAAAAAGATTTGAATTTGAAATCAAACACAGTTGAATTCAACCAAATCAAATTAATTTTCTATGAAAATAGTTGAATTTTCAACAACAAGAAAATAAAATTTTTTTATTAAAAGATATGAATTTTGAAACAATAAAGCCGAATTTTGAACGAAGATAGAACAAAAAATATCCAATAAATTGTTGAATTTTGAAGTCAAAAGGATGAATTTTCAACAAAAAAGTTACTTTTTCAACCAAACAGTTGGACCTTATACCAAAATAGTTAAATTTTTAACAAAATACATGAATTTTCAACCAAATGGTTGAATTTTCATACCGAAAATATTATTTTTCAACAAAAAAATTAATTTTCAACTAAATTGTTCAATTTTCTACGATTTTTAAGCAAAAAAAAACGAACTTTCAAAAAAAGAGTTAAATTCCCAACAAAAAAGTTAATTTTCAACCCAATAGTTGCATTTTCTACAAAAAAAAAACGAATTTGAAACAAAATGGTTAAATTTTCAACCAAGGAAATGAATTTTCAACCACAATTATGAATCTTCAACCAAACAACTGAATTTTTAACAAAGTAGTTCAACTTTCAACCGAATAGTTAAACTTTCAACCAGAAAAGGCAAATTTTCAACAAAATAGCTGAACCCACTATAGAAATTTTTTTACCAAAAAACATGAATTTTCAAACAAAAATAATACTTTTCAACATAAGAGTTGAATTTTCAACGAGAAAGGTTTTTTATTTTTCAACAAAAAAGGTTTGCTATTTTTCAACAAACTAGATAAACTTTATACCAAAATAGTTTAATTTTTAACAAAATACATGAATCTTCAACCAACAAAAGATTTTAATTTGAAGTTAAACACAGTTGAATTCAACCAAAAAATCCTCAACCAAATCAGATTAATTTTCTACTAAAAAAGCTCAATTTTCAACAACAAAAATGAGGTTTTTGTATCAAAAGATATACAGTTTGAAAAGAAAAAGCCGAATTTTGAACGAAGAACAAAAAATTCCACTAAATTGTTGAATTTTCAAGCCAAAAAGACGAATCCTTTACAAAAACACTTGCATTTTCGAACCGAAAATATGAATTTTCAACAAAAAAGTTACATTTCAACCAAACAGTTGGCCTTTCTACCAATATAGTTAAATTTCTAACAAAATACATAGATTTTCAACCAAATGGTTGAATTTTCTTACCGAAAATATTAATTTTCAACCAAATAGTTGAATTTTTTACGATTTTCAAACCAAAAGGACGAACTTTCAACAATAGAGTTAAATTTACAACAAAAAACTCATTTTCAACCTAATAGTTGAATTTTCTACCAAAATATTTGAATTTTCTAAAAAAAAAAAACGAATTTGAAAGAAAATGGTTAAATTATCAACCAAAAAACTTGTTGGTTTTTTTTGGCCAAAAAAGATTTTAATTTGAAATCATAGTTGAATTAAAAAAAAATCCTCAGCCAAATCGGATTAATTTTCTATTAAAAGACTTTTATATCAGAAGATATATATTTTGAAGAGAAAAAGCAGAATTTTGAATGAAAAAAGATAAAAAAATTACACTAAATTGCTGAATTTTCAAGCCAAAAAGACTAACCAAAAATATGAATTTAAAAAAAAAACAAAGTTAATTTTCAACCAAATAGTAGAACTTTCTTCCAAAATAGTTAAATTTTTCACTAAAATACACAAAGTAACTTCAAAGTAACTAAAATTAAAATTTCAACTTACTGCAAAAATCGTAACTAAGTAAAAAGTTACTTTTTAAAATAGTAACGAAGTTACTCCAAAAGTTACAAATAACGTAACTTTTCAGTAACTTAGTTACTTGTAACAAGTTACTACCTGACTCTGGAGTCATCCCTGGACTATTTATCTGTTTTGTAATAGAAAATTGACATATAATTTATGTAAAAAATGTTGAAAAAACTAAATTCTTTCCAGCGGTGGTGAAACATATTTAAGATATTTTTGCATACCTACTGGAGGATCGCTCGTTTTGGCAATAAGTTTCAGAGGCATTTTTCTGAACTGTCACTTCCTTCCAGTCAAAATAGAATATACAATATTTGCAAAATAGGCCCGATTTGACTAAATGTCTTCGGCTTTTCTAAATAAGGTTATGATGAAAATTCCACATGAATTGCGGCATGTGTAGCGATGTGGCGGGGATTCTCCGCAATGATTGGTTCGTTTTCTCCGTTTGGTAGCGCTGGTAGTTTCACCCGCGAAAATTCAAATTGCATAGGGAACTTTCATTAAGGGCGTTGGAACCGAGACCTATTTCTGTTTTCAATCGTATTCGGAGTGGAAAATTTTCTGATTTCAATTGTTTTTTAAAACGTTTTTTGATTGATGTGTAAACATCTTAGACCTCGATATGGGGAGTCGCGCCTGAGTCCAGTGAAACCACGACTCGAAAGTGTAACGCAGGCCTCCGACACAACCGTTGTGTCGCGTGTCAGAGACACTGAAGGATCTCTCTCTCTCCCCTCTCAAGTTTTAATTTTTATCACCCACCCCCCTTTCAAATCATTGTTATTGTGCTTGGAAAGTGACCCAAAAACTGCAAAATAGCATTTTTCTATTAAATTCATACTAAAAACGGTATTTTTTGGATTTTATTGACAAGAATTATTTTTAATTGATAAGGGACAAGTTTCCAAGTAGTATTTTGTCAGTATTTAAACAATTCCCATTTGTTTAAACAATCTTTCTCCCTCAAATTGTAACAAGTTATTATTCTCTGGAATTTATATCTCGAAAATGATAATTTTCCACGACTTACAGAGAAAAATATATTTTTTGAACGAATAATAATTGTTTAAAAAATTGTAAATCATTTACAAACAGGAGGAAAATAGGCTGTGTCTAATTTGAAAATAAGAAACAATTTTCAATATTTTTCTTATAATTTTTTAGTACTTACATGTGTAATAATAATGATAAGTGTCATAATAATGAATTTTTCATAATGAAATTTCAATTTTTATTATTCTTATTCATGAAATATAATTAGCCTAATTCTAAATGTAGATGTGCAATATAAGTGCGACACAATGTGTTCTTTCAGATAACTCATATCGGTCCGCATCGGTATTTTATAAACAAAGCTTGACTAAGCAGACCTGGAAGAGACTGCGTTTGAAGATCTAAAATAGTTTGAACAATCAATCAAGAAATTTGTAAGTGTTCAAAATTATATCATTTTCAAACATTTTAACTTAAAAACAGTACAATTTAGTGATTATAAGTTGTTTCTTGAAAAATATAAATTGAAAAATGTCATTTACAAATTAAAAATTTAAAAAAATGTAACAATGCAACTTTTAAAGTTTACATTCAGCACCCTGAAATTCGAACGATTCAAGGTTTATTTTATTTTAAATAATTCAATTTTATTTAGTTCATTTTTAAATATTTTATTTATAATTTCTTATTTTAAATAAACAGTCAAATATTGTTAAATATTCAAACAAAAATTTTTTAATTAAAAATTTTCAAACTGTATGCTTAAAAAATGGAGTATTTTAGAATGCAATAATATTTGAATAGAATTTGAAATTGAATAAAAACATTTAATAATGAATATATTAATTGAAATGTTTTTGAAAATTGAAAAAAGATTTTGAAGTTTCAATCGGATGCATACATTTCATTAATTACTAAGGCTTTCGAATTGAAATAGTTCAATTTTTAACGTAAAGATCTATAAATTATTTAATTATGAACAGATTCAGAATCGTCTTATAAAATCAATTTTATTATTATTCTATTGTTAAGAGTCGGACTATAGTTCAATTTTAAAATTAAATACTTAATTTATATTTACAGTTTATCAATTTAACATTTTTCTTGTTTTCTTTTTTTGTCAAAGTTAACCCGTGCCCCCGAGCCTTTGAAATTAACATGGGGGTTTAAATGGGAAGACCTTGATTTTCAAAAAAATGGGAAAAAGAGCTACTTGTTATAAAATTTTTGTGAATTAAAGTATTAGAAAAGTATTAAAATTATTCTTTGAACATGCGATAAGATGTTCAGAGAATAATTTCCACCCAGCAAGTTTTAATTTTGACTCCCCACCCCCCTTTCAAGCCATTGTTATTGTGCTTGGAAAGTGACCCAAAAACTGCAAAATAGCAGTTTTCTATTAAATTCATACTAAAAACGGTATTCTTTGGATTTTTTTAACAAGAATTATTTTTAATTGATGAGGGACGAGTTTCCAAGTATTTTGTAAATAATTTTTAATTATTCAAACAATCATTATTTGTTTAAGAATTATATTTTTCTTCAAATCGTGGAAAATTATTGTTTTCGGGATATAAGTGATAGATTTTATATATGGTAAGAATGTTTTGTTTTTACATAATTGGTCATTATTTAAACAATTTCCATTTTTTTAAAACAATCTTTCTCCCTCAAATTGTAACAAGTTGTTATTCTCTGGAATTTATATCTCGAAAATAATAATTTTCCACGTCTTACAGAGAAAAATATATTTTTTAAACGAATAATAATTGTTTAAACAATTTTAAAATATTTAAAAAATATTTGGAAACTCGTCATTCATCGATTAAAAATAATTCGTGTTAAAAACACACAAGAAATACCGTTTGTAGTATGAATTCATTAGAAAACTGCTATTTTGCATTTTTTCGGTTTCTTTTTCATTCTGTTTTCAGAATTACCGCCAAGTATTTAAAGTCTAACAGGAGGAAAATATGCTGTGTCTAATTTGAAAAAAAGAAACAAATTTCAATATTTTTCTTATAATTTTTGAGTACTTAGATGTGTAATAATAATGATGAGTGTCATAATAATGAATTTTCCATAATGAAATTTCAATTTTTATTATTCTTCTTCATGAAGTTACAATTTTTAAAGATTTCAATTTCAGTTAACGTTTACCGAAGATGTTTACACATAAATCTGTCTTGGGTCGTAGTTTAGGACGCACGTGATGTTTTTTTTCAACTAAATCTGAATTTAAAAAAATATTTTACTTCTCTTATGTGTCTCATCTAAAAAAAAATTAATAAAAAAGTACATGAATTTGAGAAACCAAAGTTTTAGACATTATATAGAACTTGATTACATACGTATATTATCGCTTATGCCTATACCGAGCAATTTTTTATTTAAATCGGTTTCCTTAATCATTAAATCCCACCAAGTTTTATAATGTCTGAAATGGCTTTTCAGAATTTATTTTTAACATTTCAATATGATCATTAGGTGGTTCAAAAATGAAAAAAATTAGGTCCAAAAAAGCATTGCAAAATTTAATTTCATCCTAGAGGGCTAGTCCTCCCCTCCCCCCAAAGTTTCCATTGCCGGAGAAAAAAAATCCCTAATTTTTTTTTTCGAAATTCGAATATTAACACGTGTCACCGGGCACTTCAAAATCCCATTTAATTAACATGGGGAAATTTTGGATTTTCGAAAAATTGAACTCATACTTCAGGGTTTGATCGAAACGTGCTAACTTTTTTAGGGATTGAAGGGAAGTACCTATGAAATAAAACCATACCCATTACTTTTATTTTTAACCCGTCCTTACCCCCACAGCGCCCAAAATACGACCCAAAAATAAAAAAACTACATTTTTACGTATTATTGTTACTTTTTAGCAATTTCCGTCGTCTTTTTCATACAAATAATTACTAATGGACAATTTGAATATATCCCATGACTTTCTAAACAGTTTTTAATTGTTTAAACAAATGTAACTTATTTAAACAATTATTTATTCCCAAAAAATGTAAAAAATAATCGTATTTTCTGATTGAAATGTAATAGTTTGTCATTGTTTGGAGTAGTAATTTTTTTTTAAAAAACATTATGTAATTATTTAAACAATTACTTATTGTTTACTCTCAAAATTTCTAAAAATTGACCCAGAGATATCCAGTTTTTTCTCAAATTGGTATCCTATGCTACTTTTTGTTGAATAACGAAAAAAATGAATTGACAAAAGTTGCTCAATCAGAAACGAACTACCCATTTTTTATTTGTCCTTTTTTGATGGGACGCGTGGTTTTTCTTTCACTTGTAAAAAACTGATATAAGAATAAAATAAATTAAATTTTTGGACAAACGACACAAAGCACGGAAAAAATTAATAGGCAAAAGTTTTTCACTCAGAAAAGAGCTACACATTTTTTATTAATCATTTTTCGATGGGACGGGTAGTTTTTGTTTCATTTTTAAATAACTGATTTCAGAATAAAATAAATTACATTTTTGGACAAACGATACAAACCACGAAAAAAATTGATAGACAAAAGTTGCTCACTCAGAAAAGAGCTACACATTTTTTGATGAAAGTTTGAATTGAAATACACGTTGAGCATTGAAGATGGGACAACAATTGAATTTCCAAGACAAATTTTTACGTGACAAATTGAACTGTTCGAAAGCCTTAGTAGTTGAAGAAATATGAACTCCCGATTGTGATTTTATAGAATATTCCCAATTTTGAAATAACTTCAAAATACTTGATCCAAAATTAAGCGCTTTTATTCCATTTTAAATTGTAATTTGATATATACTTAACATTATTTTTTAAAAATTCGATTACGTTAAATAGATATGTTGAAGTTTTGAAGAGATTTAAAATTAATGTAAAACTTGAAATGATCTTAAATAATTTAAAAGAAAGTAAAGATTTCGAAAAAACTTTAGAATCTTTCTACCAATTGTTAAAGGTTCAATGAGAATAAGAATAATTTGTATAATTCCTAGGAAAATTGAAAATGAGTTTTTAGTTTAAAAAAATAATTTTAGGAGGATATTTACAGAGAAGAAATTGTTAATAAAGAATGCGGAAGATTTGAAGGCAATTTTCGTAATTTTACAGGATTCTACATAAATTTTTAGGAAAAATTCAATCCGTTCTGACAGATATGTAGAAGTTTCGACAAAATTTTTAAAATAATTTAAAACTTAGAAAGAATTCAAAAATTTTTCTGAAAATTATATAATTTTGAAAACTAAAAATTTATTAATTCATTCTTCTATCTAGACTATTTAGAGCATTGAAAATGATAACGTTGATTTATGTTTTTTTTACAATGAAAAATTCTGTAATTTTAATGCTTTACATTTGAAATTTCTTTAATTATCAAAAAAGGATTTCTCTTATCTGTCTCATTGAAAAAAAATTAATAAAAAAGTACATGAATTTGAGAAACCAAAGTTTTAGACATTATATACAACTTGATCATATTATGTCTCATGCCCATACCGAGCAATTTTTTATTTAAATCGATTTCCTTATAACATTAAATCCCACCAAGTTTTATAATGTCTGAAATGGCTCTTAAAAATTTATTTTTAACATTTCAATATGATCATGTGTAAAAAATAGTTTCAATAATTTTTATTACAAATATTTCTTTTCAAACCAGCGTGGCCAACAACTTCATAATGAATTCATCTACTTCAGTTTTTAAATATCATGCAATTCTACTATATAAATTGAACAACTGCGAACAATTTAATATTTATCAACACAAATAATTTCATTATTTTTCAATAGTCATGTCAGAAATTACTGAGATCTTTGAACGATTTCGCTGTTACCGACGCTGTCTCTAGAGACTGGTCACTAAGCTTCTGCCAACAACCGCAAGTGCAACGTGGCGCTGTTAGCATTTTCCAAATACAGAGCCCTCTATATTTCGAAATGCTTTTCGCGCTAAGAGACAAACACTTCTGCTATCCATCACCTTGCTCCTGCACTACGTATTAATGATTGCATTTCAATCAGAAATAATATTTTGCCAATTTTTATATAATCTATACATACTGCATTGCTAATTTCTTCTTTTTCGGTGAAGTGAGAATGCACCAGACACTTGTAATTGGCAAAAGAAAATACGATGTGATCAGCCGCCATATTTAAATCATTTGAAATACAAGAGCTTCTAGGTGAACATTACAAATATTTAAAAAATATATTTAGCAACAATATAGCAACTTTAATTGACCAGACAGACCTGCCCCATAATATTACCTATCATTTAACAAAAAAATTAGCACGATATTTCAATTTCCCTCCTTTTAAAGTGGCGGAAAAAATAACATGGGAAGGTCGGTAATTCGTATTTTAAAATGTCTCACATGCCCTTAAATGCTCATATAATATTAGAAATTCTGAAAATTAATTTTAATTAAGGTTTATCAAAATATAAATAAATTTTGTGTACACATTGTGATAAAATGTATATTCAAATTATTCTAACCACGTAGACCTTACAACTGATAAGTCATATTAATTTGATTTCAGATATTAACAACGGTATTACTACATGGCCCTGCGAATTGGTTACTGAAGTTATTGCCACAGCTGTATTAGAATTTTAAAAAGGTATGCGTATTAATATATATTATGAATACGCGATGAAGTATAATTTTAAAATACAATTAAACGTTATGCATTTAGACATTGTATTGTGTTTTTGCACAGAGTTTGTGTTATCATTTCTTAGTAGAAATTCATAACATTTATAACAAGACAATTCATTTTAATCCCAATTTGAAGAATATTTATAAAAGTTGTTCTAAATATTGTACTCTATTGTGCTAAATAAGTAACTGAGAGTATATGAATTAATTATTCTCATGCATTTAGTAATTTCAATGTGATGTCATGTACCACCATTGTAATTTATTTCTATGGGAACATTAATGCAAATTATCGTATTTTTATCAATGTCTCTACAAGATTTATATCACACAAATATTTTTTTCCCGATTGTGTTCAATATAATTATAAAGTTTCAAAGACAAATTTGTTTTTCTTTAAATATAATGCAGAATTTTAATATTTTACATATAAATGTTCCTCAAAATAGGAAAAGAAAATATATCGATTACGAATACAAATAATAATTGAAAATATTATGAAAAAGTCGCAACGGGTGTAATATAAGATTAATAACACGAACAATCCTTCGACGATAACTAATTTAAGTACACGATTTTGCACATTACACAAAAATTTAGAAAACATGTTTTTTTTAAAACATTATGATAAAATAATTTATAATACAGTTTTAAATGACAAATAAATACAATTAGTATACTTTAATGAATGTGATAATTTATAAGCAATGATTAAAATTTATTTATTTTTATTTCAGATATTAGCAAGGATATTATTCCATTTAATGTGTCCTGCAAATAGACTGCTGAGGTTATTGACACAACCCTATTATAAAATTAAAAAGGTATACATATTAATATATTCATGACATTTATACTTTACGTAGTAGATAATGTTATTATTATGTGTAAACGTTTGATCTGAAAATATATTATGTATAACCATATTTTTTCTTTTCTTACAGATATCATTGTTCAAGATGTTCTACGTTAAGAAGAATTTCAGTTAAGATCTGCAATTTACAGGAACGTTCATTTGTTACAAAAAAATAATGTGAAATGAATGAAGGCTATTGAACATTGAACATTGAACATTAAATTTACATTTTCCTTTCTAAATTTGATGAGTAATGTAATACATATGAATAACAATAAATAATACATTTATTAACAATATTTATTGTATTAAGTTTTACATCATTGCATATTTAATGCAATTATTGTCTCTATAACTTGGATATTTGGTTGGATATTTTTCATTGGAAATAATGGTGAAAAGTTGTGGTTGAATGAATTTCTTTGATTTTGGACACGTATGGTTTTGAGATATTAGATTTATATTGGACAGTGGACTTTTTGTTTTTGGACACTTATGGTTTTAAGATATTTGATTTATATTGGAGTGGAATTTTGGGAAAAATGGCTTTGAAGTAATATTGGTTGATTGGACATCGCACATTTATTTATGAAATAAATTTATGACAATTTTGGTTAGATGAACTAATTGCAATTTGGACAAGTATCTCTCTAAATCTGAATCAGCGATAAGTATACCGCTAATTCAAATCAGCGTATATACGCTGCTGAAGCAGCGAAATTTAGCTGCTGATCAGTGACTATTTACTAATTAGCAGCTAAATTTCGCTGATTTGCCAGCGTATATACGCTGATTTGAATTAGCGGTATACTTATCGCTGATTCAAATTTAGAGAGATTGTTTTATAGATTTATTGATTTTAAAACTTGGATATTTCTTTGCGCACATTTTATTGGAAATAATGGTTAAAAGTATTTGTTCAATGAATTATTTTAAATTCCGACACGTACGCTTTTAATATACTTGATTTATGTCGGATTGGAATTTCCAAGACAGTGCTTTTGAAGTATTATTTGTTAATTTGAAATCGCAGATTAGAAACAATTATTAGCTTTAATACTTCTCATATTTGGTGGAATAACATTTATTTATAATAAAATTTATGAAAATATTTCTTGGATGAACTCATTGCAAATATAACATGAAAGTATAAGACACGATTAACTTCTTTGTAGTCATTCAAGTAAATGTCGTTTTCATCAATTAAATATTAATTTATACGTATTCATTATAAATGATTATTATTATTTGTTCACACATAATTCATTTCAATTTGTTTCCATGCAATTGATTACAAAAAAATTGTTCAATATATTTATGAACAACAATTACTTACATATATTTGATTGAAAAAATTGATTTGAAATTATTTAATATATCTGAAAATGTTAAATTATTGATCACATACATTTTCAAGAAAATACAAGTAACATACAATATATGAATTATTAATCAAAATTGATGTTTTCAATTGATTGCTATTATTGCATACATTCTTTGAATTAAATAATGGACTATGAGAAAAGTAATAAAGTGATAAAACAAAATAATGTTAAAATATATCAATGTAATCGTGAAGAATTGAGAAAAGAGAATATTTCAGATGTTAGTAATGTTGCAGTTACGGAAATGAACGCGAAATATAATCATTCAATGAATGATTCACAAAATTATGATTTAATTGAAATTATAAATAGTAATAGCATTTTAAATGATAGAGATAGACAAATGGTGATTACTGAGGGAGAAAATGGTCAGTTAATAGATACACACATTGATAAATTTGCCCAATTACTTTTTCAAAAGTGTGGTTGTCAAATGCAAAGTACAGTTTTAATGAATACACCAGAATTCTTGAAAGTAGTACCTAAAGATCGTAAACATATTCAAATTGTGTATACTCAAGTAAATAAGAAGCAAGGGCACTGGTTCTGCGTTTATTATAATACAAAAGTATTACACATTTATGATAGCTTGAATGCGAAATTTATAAGATTAGTTGCTATGGCATACATTAACTTATTGTTTCCTTATAAACCAAAATTACAGTATGAACATGTTCAGATGCAACCAAATGGATATGATTGTGG
>CAKNYM010054020.1:298233-337826 GCA_932195095.1 Andricus curvator | reverse complement strand
GTTTTATGTAAAATTTGACATAGTCGGTTTTCATCAAATCTCCACGTTTTGAGACCTCCTGAGTCAGAAAAAACGATTTTTACGAAGGTGTCTGTCTGTCTGTCTGTCCGTCCGTCTGTATCGTGTAGGCACGATAACTTTCGAAAGATTGATCAGATTGGATTGGGCTTTGGCACACTTTTTCATGGCCTACAAATAAAGAACGAGTTCGTTGACCAGCTATTTTGGATGAAAATTCAAGAAGTGAGCACATTTTGCAAATTTTTGAGACCACTTTTTTTGAAGATTTGGAAATTCTATGTACTTATTATTATATTATTATATATATTAGTAGTACGCAAAATTACGAACAAAATATCCTCATGACTTTTCCTGATGAAAAAAAATTACCGGAGTTATAGCATTTTCAAAATTCCAAAAAACAAACGAAAATGAACATTTTGAGCCGAAAACGCACGATATGAAAAAAAGTCAAGAGGAGAAAAACGTTGCTTTTTGAAAACCCTATAATATGTTTATAACAACTTTTTGAATTTTCTGAAAAAATCAAAAATTCAAATTTTGATCGCACAAAAAATAATGAAAAATCAAAAATTCCATTTTGCTATCAAACTATGCAAGATACGACAAAATATGATTCCACCAAAATGGTGTAACTAAAAAAGATCTACAAATTTGTTATTATTCACTTTTTGATATGACGCGTCGTTTTTATTTTATTCGTAAAAAACAGCATTGAAAATAGAGAAATCAAATTTTTAGACGAATAACACGAGCTACGAAAAAAATGATGAAAACAAAATTTGTTCATCCAGAGAAGAGGTACAAATTTGTTGTAAATCATTTTTCGATAGGATGCGTAGTTTTTGTTTTATTCGTGAAAATAACTACGCAGGCACATTTTTTTAAATTGGCAGATTATTTTTTTCATCGGCAAAATATGACTCTCCGCGTGTGTAGTAATCTGACACCGTGCTTGTAATATTTTTAACTTTTATGAAACATAAAAGATAAATTTTCAATGTATTTCTAGATGAACTATTCATCAAGGTACTTTGTTACTATTTTTGAAATTATTTTTTTTCAACTGATAATTTAACTATTCCATGTTTTGTTGAACATTTATCTCCCTCAGTTAAAAATTCAAGTATTTGGTTGAAAATTCCTATATTTTGTTAAAACTTTGTCTTTTATGGTAGAAATTCAAATTTTCGTGTGACTAATTTACCTTTTTGTTTGAAAATTCATGTATTTTGATAAAGATCAATCTTGTTTTGTGGAAAAATAATCTTTTTTTTCTTTAGTTAAAAATTGAACTATTCGTTTGACGATTTCTGTGTTTGGTTAAAACTTTGCCTTTTGTGGTAGAAAATTAATCTTTTCGGTTGAAAATTCATTTCTTTGGGTGAAAATGAGTATTTATTGAAAATGATGTTTTTTTAATTAAAAATTTAACGATTCAATTTTTCTTTGAAATTTTTTCTTATAGACAGTTAATCTTTTGAGTTAAAAATGTATCTGTTTTGTTGAAAATTGAACTGTTTTGTTGAAAATCTATTTCATTTAGTAAAAAACGTATTTCTCTAACTTAAAATGAAACTATTCTATTTTTTGTTGAAAATTTATCTTTTATAGTTGAAAGTTCATCTATTTTGTTGAATATGGGTCTTTTTTGGTATAAAACTAACCTTTTTGGTTAAAAATTCTACTGTTTGTTTGAAAGTTCCACGATTGGTATGAAAATTTCGATTAGCACTTAAAATATTTAGTTGAAAATTCATGTATTTTGTTGAAAATTATTCTTTTTTTGGTAGAAAATTAATGCTTTCGGCTGCAATTTTATTTCTTTAGTTGAAAATCAGTTTTTTGAAATCAAAAATTGATTTTTTTAACTAAAAACTTAGCTATTCCATTTTTCGTAAAAAAATTTCTATTAAAATTTAATCGTTTTTATTTAGAATTGAACTATTTCGTTGCAAATTTATTTTATTTGGTTAAACACTTTTTTCTTTAACTTGAAATTATACCTACTTTTCTATTTTTTGTTGAAAATGTATCTTTTTTAGTTGAAAATTGTTTTTTTTTTTTTGTAGAAAATTCATCTTCTGGATAGAAAATTCAACTATTTGGTTGAAAATTTATTTTTTTGATCAAAGATGCATAATTTTCGTTAAAGTTCATTTCTTTGGTTGAAAATTCAACAAATATTGTTGGAAATTGATTTTTTTTCTTGTAAATAATTTTTTTCACTAAAAATGTAGCTATTATATTTTTGCTAAAAAATTGATTTTTTTCTGTTAAAAATTCACTTATTGGGTTGAAAACTGATCTTTTTTAGTCGAAAATTCCATTATTTTGGTATAAAATGCCTATTTTTGGGTTGCAAATTCAACTTTTTTTGTTTCAAAAATTCGTCTATATGACTTGAAAGCTCAACATTTTGGGTAAGATTTTTTTTCTTTATTCATTGACAAATCTTTCTTGGTTGAAAATTCAACTCTTTAGTTGAAAATTTGTATATTTTGGTTTAATTTAACAGTTTTTTATTGAAAATTGAAATATTTTTTGGTGGAAATATCAACAATTACACTTTTTGTTGAGATTTTTTTATTTTTACAGTTTATGGGAAAAGCGGAAAAATGTAAAATTCACAGGGTACTTAAATCAGTTCTTGTTCGAATCATCCCGTAAATTTGACTTTGGTCTTAGTATTTTACTTCCAATATAACTATTTGATTGAATTTTCAAGATTTTCGCTAATCGTGAATAGCGACTGAAAAACCTTTTTTGGTTCAAAATTCAACTACTTAGTTCAAGGTGGAACTACTTTGTTAAAAATTAATTTTTTTGGTTGATGATTCATCATTTTAATTGAAAAATCTTTTTTTTTCGTTCAAAATTTAACTATGTTTTTGGTTAAAATTTTGTTTAAATATTTTTTTAAACTGAAAATTTGACTATTCCATGTTTGGTTGAACATTCATCTTCTTCAGTTTAAAATTCAACTATTTGGTTGAAAAATTCTGTATTTTGTTGAAACTTTCTCTTTTGTGGTAGAAAATAATTCTTCTTAGTGACTAATTGACCTTTTTGGTTGTAAATTCATGTATTTTGTTAAAAATAATTTTTTCTGTATTAAATTATTTCTATTGGTTCAAAATTCATTTCTTAGTCTTGAGAATTAGTTTTTTTACTAAAATTTAATTTTTTTAACTGAAAAATTAGCTATTTCATGTTTATCTGAACATTTATATTCTTCAGTTGAAAATTCAACTATTTGTTTAAAAATTTCTTTATTTTGTTGTAACCTTGTATTTTTTTGTAGAATATTAATCTTCTTGGTGATTAATTCACCTTTTTGGTTGGAAATTAAACTATTAGGTTGATAAGTCCATCAAAAATTGAAATATTTGGTTGAAGATTCATGTATTTTGTTGAAAAATATTCTTTTTTGGTAGAAAATGAATCTTTTTGGTTGAAAATTCATTCCTTTAATTGAAAATTAGTTTTCCTTTTATTTAAAATAATTTTTTATACTACAAATTTAACCATTCGACTTTTTGATGAAATTTTGTTTTAAAAACATTTAATCTTTTTGGTAGAAAATGCATCTGTTCGATTGAAAATTTAACTATTTCTTTGAAAATTCATTTCATTCGCTAAAAAACTTATTTCTCTAACAGGTAATTGAACTATTATATTTTTTATTGAAAATTTATCTTTTTCAGTTGAAAATTCATCCATTTTGTTAAAAATTTGTCTGTTTTGGTAGAAAAATTAACTTTTTTAGTTAAAAATTCATGACATTTGTTGAAAATTATTCTTTTTTGGTATAAAATTAATCCTCTTGCTTGAAATTTGATGTATTTGGCTGAAAATTAGTTTCCTTTATTAAAATTAATTTTTTTAACTAAAAATTTAACTATTCCATTTTTTGTGCATTTTTTTATGTACATCTAACCTTTTTGTAGAATTCATTTGTTGGGATAAAAATTCAAATATTTCTTTGGAAATTTATTTTATTTACTGAAAAACTTATTTCTCTAACTGAAAATTAAACTACTCTATTTTTTGTAGAAAATTAACCTTTTTGGTTGAGAATTCATGTATTTTTTTTTAAATTATTCTTTTTTGTAGGAAATTAATCTTTTAGATTGAAATTTGATTTGTTTGGTTGAAAATTAATTTTTTTATTAAAAAATACTTTCCATAACTAAAACTTCAACTATTCCATTTTTTGTCGGATTTGGTTTTTTTTTTTTTTTTTTTTTTTTGTAGATATTAAGTCTTTTTGGTTGAAAATTAACCTTTTTGGTCAAAAATTTAACTATTTCGTTAGAAATTTATTTTATTTGGTTAAAACAGTATTGCTTTGACTCAAAATCAAAGTTTTCTATTTTCTGTTGAAAATTTGTGTTTTTTTTGGTAGAAAAACTGAACATTCTGGATGAGATTTTTTTCCTTAATGATTGAAAACCCTTTCTTGGTTCTTGGTTTTATTGAAAATTAAAATATTTTTGGTGAAAATGTCAACTATTACACCTTTTCTTGAGAATTCATTTGTTTATATCAAATATTTATCAGTTTTGTTAAAATTTGATTATTTTGACTGAAAATGTAATAATAAAATTCTGCATTATTAAATCTTAAATTTGTCAGTTATATTACGCACACAGATGTGACAATCTCTATCACTGTCCTTCAACTGAAACTCAATTCTTAATTATGTGTGTGGATTTGGCAATATTCCTTCCTTCGAGTTTTTAAAATTACCCAATCAGCATTGAACAAAAGAAAAAATTCTGTTTTTATTCTGTAGGTTCTGAAACAATTGTTTTCATTGAATACATGGGTTTTTTTAGACATGAGTTATCTCCTACGCATCAGCAAATAAAAAGCTGTAATAATATGTTCCTCGAGCCACTATAATATATCTGTTCATAATTTTTATGTTTTCTCCAGGATTCTAATTTCAAAAATTTTGAATAGACAATTCTATAAAAGTCTAATCTTCGAGTACTCAAGTGTAAAATGGTTCAGTTTTGACAACTTATAAATTTGAAAATATTTGGTTGTAAGTCTCATAATTTCTAATCGCTTAGTTCGAACAATTAACAATTTTAAAATGTGCTATTATCCTGCAATTTAATATTGTAAAATTCTAAAAACTTGAAATTCGAAATGATTCAATTTTTACTACTGGGAACATTTTAGATTACAGGATTTTTAAAACAATTTCAGATTTTGAAACAGTGCGTAATTTTGAACACCGTAGAATAAAATCTATTCAAATTAGATAAAGCTCATCTGTGATGAATTATACATTGTTATTCTGAGTTTAGAATTCACAGATTGCAAATGTCCTAATTTTTAGTTTAGATGATTCAAAATCGAAAGAATTCCGTGTCAGTTCAGTTGTTGTAATAATTAATTGAATTTCATCATCCTTCTGTGAAATTATTTCTAACGTGAATAAACGAAAATGATGAAGATAAAGTGTGTAAATGATTCTGTTATTCATTTTTATGGTGACATATAGCCCCTATACAAGTTTAACAATATTACCTTCGGGTTGCGTCATTTATAGACTATGGCTTCAGAGTGTTTTCATAAAGTTGAAAATGAGTAATTAGTTAAATTTTTGCAAACCAGATGAAACCCGGCAAATGACCAGGAATTTCTTTTGCACAGTTTAATGTTCATCCTGAAATTCTTTTTAATACAATATGTATTTTGTTCCACGCCAAGCGCAAAGACTATATTAGGTTTAGCGTCTTCATTTTTTTTATGGAGATGTGTTTTGCGTGTCTAATGCGTGGGAAAATACTAAGAACCCTGATTTAAATTCTCATCATGGCGTTGCTATGTAAAAACATCACAATTGAGGCCTTTTGATTCAAAAATTCTCAACATTGACTCAAAGTTTCTCAAAATCAGCATACAGGATTGAAACTTTCCGGAAAAGCGAACAAAATTTCTTTATAAACTCCTAGGGTCAACTTTAAAGAAATTATTCACAAATTTAATTCAAAAGCAAAATACGAAATTGAAAATTTTCAACAAAAATAAAAAGAAAAAAAAATCATTTCTCTTAACAATTATCTATAGAATACAAATGAATAATCACTTTATATATCACTCTCATAAGTCTGTTTGATAGGGTCCCAAAAAACCCTCATAAGTGAAAAATTGGGTTTTTTAGGAGGTAGAAAGTCGCGGTTTTTTCTTATTTTTCAAACTTATTTTCAACTTTCGATTAAATAGATATAATTGCTTGAACCATTTATTACTATTTATAATGATATTCTCCTAAAATAATGCTAGAAAGTTGCAGTTTTTTTTATCAAATGTTTTGTTTAAATTAATAATTATAATGATATTGCTACTATCTAGCATTACTCTAAGAGAAGATAGTTATAAACAAAAAATGAATGGTTTAAACAATTCTGTTTTATTATCTTGAAATAATTATTATCTCACTAGGTAAAAAGTGGACAAAAAGTTAGAAATTTTAGAAATACCGCAATTATCTAGCATTAATTTAGGAGAAGATATTTGAAAACAATAATAATTTGTTTTATCAATTTTTTTGTGAAATTTCATTAAAACTCACTATAAGTGAAACGTGGACGAGAAGTTGAATATTTTAGAAAAAACCGCAACTTTCTAACGTTATTCTAAGAGAATATTGTTATAAATAATAATTATTGATTTGAAATATTATTTATGTTCAATTTAATTGATTATTGCCTTTGACTAAGTAAAAAGTTTAAAACAAGTTGGAACATTCGGAAAACCCGCCACTTTCTAATTATTTTCTAAGAGAAAATTACTATCAACAATACTAAATTGTTTAAACAATTATGTTAGTTGATTTAGATTATTTGTTCACTTCATTTAATTGAAAATTAGCCAAAAAGTGGAAAATTAAAAAAAAAAAACTGCAACTTTCTAGTATTATTCTGCAAGAATATTGTTATAAATGATAATAAATGGTTTGAGCAATTATTTTTGTTAAATATAATCAGTCTTTGCCTCGGTGTAACTGGAATGTTGAAAACAAGTTGGAAAATAATAAAAATAAATATATAAATAATAAAATTAATTGTTTGAACAATTTATTTTATCATTTAATTATCAATGGCAAGTAACACCTAATGTGTTAAAAACAATATGTATTTAAAAAACCGTAAAAAATCTTAATTTCAATTAATATTAAGATTGTAAAAAATTCGCATTTTTCTTAACTTTGCTCAAGCAATTAGAAGGCAATGTTTTTAAATTGGAAACAGACTACGTAGCGCTTACAGTTTCGCAATATGACCTTCTTATTGTTTCAATATAGAGTTAAGAATCGCGTCGTTTTATTAAACTTTCCTATTTTTAACTTTTTCCATGTTTATAACTTTTTTGAAATTATTATATAAAGTCCTGAATAATTTTTTTTTACCAAGCAATTAGTTTTCCACTATTTAATTAGAAAACATCCTGACTACTCAAATAAGTAATTTGCCATTAATCTTCAATAGGGGTTCAATGCCAAAATGCTTTAAAAACAGGAGAAATAGGGAGATTTTTCACGAAAATGAAATAAATTCTTTAAAATGAAATTAATGTCAGTACTAATAATAAATTAAAACGCTTCAAATTCGTAATATTTCAATTAAAAATATTGCTTTTTCTAAAAATAGATGAATTTTTAACAAAATAGTTGAATTTTTAACGGAAAAGATGAATTTTCAACGAAGAAGATTACATTTTTTACCAAAAAGAGGAGTTTTCGACCAGAGGTGAATCTTCCACTAAAATAATGAATCTTGAACCAAAAAAAAATCTCAACTAAGTAGTTACATTTTCAACCAGAGCATTCTTCAATCTTTAATTAAAACAACTGAATTCACCCAAAAAAGATGACTTCAACAAAACAGTTGATTTATCGACCAAAATGTTCAATTTTCATGCTGGAAAGACAAAAAATATTTCAGCCAAAAAATATTTCTTAGTCAAGAAAACTTTTCTATTAAATTGTCTACCCAATTGTTAAATTTTCATGCCACTTAGGCGAATTTTCAGCAAAATAGATACATTTTCAACCAAAAAAACACTTTTCAGTAAAGATAGAAAAAAAATGTGAACCCAAATTTTTGAACTTTTAAGGCAAAAATACAAATTTGTAATACAAAAAAAATACAGATACAGTTGAATTTTCAGTTGGAAAATATGAATTTCCTACCAAATAGTTGAATCTTTCACCCCAAAAAGAAGAATTTTCATCAAAATAGTTGAATTTTCAACCGAAAACGATGACCTTTTAATAAAATCGTTGAATTTTCAACCAGAAAATATAAATTATCAACAAAAAATGTAATAGTTGATATTTCTACTAGAATTTTTTTATCTTCAATAAAAAACAATTATGTTAACAAAAAAGTTCATTTTCAACCCAAGATTTCCATTTTCTACTGAAATAATTGAATCTTTAACCTGAACGGACGAATTTTTAACAAAATAGTTACATTTTCAACCAAAAAAAGATGAAATCCCAAAGAAAAATGTAATAGTTGATGTTCCGACCAAAAAATACGAATTTACAACGAAATATTAGAATGTGTAACTGAAACAGATTTCTACCTACAAAAATAAATTTTCGAATCAGAAAGAAGAATTTTGATCAAAAGAGTTCAATTTTTAACCAAGGAAGATTCGTCAGTCAAGATAGAAAAAAATGTCAACCAAATTCTCTAATTTTTAAGCCAGAAAGGCCAATTTTCTATAAAACATGACTTGACATAATTGCAAAGATTTCAAAAGTTCTGGAAGATTTATGAGATTTTAGAAATTTTGTCAGCGATTTCGAAGATTTTAAAAGATACCATAAAAACTTCAGATTTCACAGATTACAAAAAAATTCACAAAGATTAAAATGATTTCACAAAACATCCCAAAGGTTTCAGAAGGATTAAAAAAATTTCACAAAGATTTCCACGATTTCAAAAGATATCAGAAAGATTTCAAAAACTGTACTTTTTGAAAACCAAATTTTGAAAATCGAAAATAATATGCAAGAAAGTAGCAGATGAGAACACTAAAAAAGTGTCAATAATTTAAAGCTGATTATTATATGGCTGTGTTTCACATGTTAGAAAACTGCATATTTGAAAAAAAAAACCCATCTTCATAATTTTCCTATTTTCGTGAATAATAATCTTTCTAAATTTATGTTTTTTTCAAAGTATTTTTTTAAACTGGGCATTGAAAAAGGTTTTGAAAATCTGAGAGTCTTCAATTTAATTCTTAGTGTTTATTTCAGTGATTTACTACTTCTTAAATTAAATGAGTTCCATAAAAACGTCAGAAATAATAAATAATCGTTCACGGATTAAAATGAGCTATTATTAATTTTTAGACAAACGACACAAGCTGTGAAAAAAATAAATGGACAAAAGTTGTTCACTCAAAAAAGAGCTACAAATTTGTTATAAACAATTTTTCTATATGATGCGTATTTTTTTGTTTCAATCTTGAAAAATATTATTAAAAATAAAAAAAAATTAAATTTTTGGAAAAACGGCGCAAGGTAAATGAAAAATTAATGAACAAAAGTTGTACTGCCAAAAAATATCTATAAATTTGCTTGTGATCATTTTTTGATTGAACGCGTAGTTTTTGTTTTAATCGCAAAACATGAAAAATAAGTAAATTGTATTTTTGGAAAAACGACATAAACTATGAAAAAATTGATAGTCAAAAGTTGCTCAACCAAAACAGAGCTACACATTTTTTCCATAATTTTTTGATAGGACGCGTAATTTTTGTTTCAATCGTAAAAAATAACATTACCAATCAAAAAATTAAATTTTTGGAAAGACACCACATATAAATAAACAAAAATTGTGCACACAAAACACATTTGAAAATTTTACAATAATGACTTTTTGCTAGGATGCGTGGTTTTGGTTTTAGTCGTAAAAAATAACATTAAAAATAAAAATGAAAAATTTTTAGAAAAGCGACAAAAGGTGTTATGAATTATTTTTTAATAGGATGTGTATTTTTTGTTTAAATCGTAAAAAATAATCCTGAAAATAAACCAATGGAGTTTTTGGAAAAACGACACAAAGTGCAATAATATGTTAATTAACAAAATTGATTTTTCCATATAATGCGCACTTTTTTTAATTATAAAAACAAGATAATGAGAACACATCTGTGTAAAGGGTCATTCTACTATCTCGGCAAAAAAGGTGATTTTGAAGAATGTTTTTCTCAACAACTAAGTTATATAATTGAATAAAATTTCCAGCGTTTATTTATGCTGTCTCAAATTTTACAAAAACAATTTTTTCAACATGAAATTACTATTTAGTTTAGGTATTATTCAACAATAAACAAAGGGTCGAAAAAAGGCATGTCCACTGCGCGCACGATATCTCCAGTCAGCATATCATCTGACACAAATAAATGAGACATTTTCTTTATTAGTATGACCATAGCTCCGAAGTGACGAAGCGGATTTTTTTTTATTTTGCAAAATAAAAAAATGGCGTCAGTTTAAACAAGAAATTTCCCAAAATCGTGTTTTTTTTGCTCTTTTTCGTTAATTTAACTATGATAAAATTAAAAATTTAAAGGACCGCTTTGTCACTTTGTCGTTTTTTCAAAAGTGAGATAGAATAATGACCCCTTAAATATCAATGCATATTATGAATTGTAATAATATAAATTTATTGAAATGATAAATTTTTCACGGTAGCTAAAAATAAAAATTAGTGCAAAATAAGGAACAAATATTAACGTAATCGTGAAAAAGAAAATTTGTACATTAGTTTGCAATATCTGAATAAGCAGTCCCAGACTGAGGTACAGAAATAAATATAATATTTATTTGATACAATAAATTTGAACTTGATGTAGAACCCTCAGTTCAGCAAAAAAGTGAAAAATGCCATTTTCCTGATATTCAAGTGACGTACTGTTCGAAAGAAGGGTTTGAGACAAAAAATCTTTTATTAAAAAATGTTCCTTGCAAAAAAATAAAATATCTTTATTATATTTATTTTTTTACTAGAGCCCATAGTTCAAGAGAGAAAATGAAAAAAATACATTCTTCATCTTCAATCGCCTTGAGCGGGATCTAAGATACTTTTTTTCAGAAAATAAAGAATGCGGGAAATTTCTTTTTCATTTGAAGAAAAATCTCAGGGGGTAAGACCCAATGAATTTGTGAAACTTAGATTACTTAAGTGTCGTATCTGAGCCAATTTAATAAATTTTCAAAGTCTCACTCTATAGTATTTTTTCTTAAAACAAAAAAATTACCACGTGTTTTTTCTTTTAAAGCTAAAAAAATATTTAGCGAACCTAGAACTTTAAACGTCTTGCGGGAGCTCAGGAAAATTTTATATAGAAAAAACAAAAAACACGTGGCCTTTTTTTTTGTCAAAATGTACAAATTTATTGACTAAGACCTTAAAAAAAAAATATTGCATTTTAAATTGGCACCCTAAATTGGTGCTATTATATTCAAAAGTATCTTGTGATATAATGTCTCAAAGATATCTAAATTAAACGTATTAATTGCATCCCTAGAAACTAAAAACGAAATATTAATTAACATTAATTATGCCTATTTAAAATGGTGAAATTTTAGCTACCACATCCATTTCACCTGTCATATTCTTCATAAAATAAATGCTCTTGCACACTTTTGGATATGTACCCTCAAAGGACAAAATGTTAGTCGAAATTTGACTACTGTTATTATAAAAAGCGATATTTCACGCCTCATTTTTTCTAATCATTGCAATTAATATTTTTATGCATACATAATTTAATATCGAAAGCGTTTTTAAATTCAACAATTTTCACTTCATAATTAGTTAATTTAAAATTTAGACTAATTTAATTCAGCGATTTCAAATTTATTATTTGTAAATGTAAGTTTTTAAAACATTTAAAGATTTGAGGTGAAGATTTTTAAAATATATCTATTGACACTTGAACAATATTTGACTGTTGAAGACTTTATAAATGAATAATTCTGTAAGTTTCAAAATAATTGTTGATTTAAGAATTTTAAGTTAGACCAAAATCAAATTCAAAATCCCATTTTTTTTTTTTTTTTTTATACCATTAAGCCATTTCCCTTTCGGCGAGCCTCAAGGGGTAAGCGTGACACTACCCGATTCGGGTAGTGTTTCTAGGTGGATAGTTTCTTGTAGTAAATAACTACAAGTGTGGGCTCACCACACCCACCACCGCCAACAGCAACGCAGTAGTATCAGACGGTCACCCATCCAAGTACTAACCGCGCCCAACACTGCTTAACTTCAGTGATCTAACGGGAACTGGTGTTTCCAGCGTGGTATGGCCGTTGCCATTTAACGTCCGATAATCAAGTTGATGTATAGAATTCCTGAAAATAAAACAAGAAACAATCGAATTTGGAAAAACACCACAAAATTCTCATATTGCAATTCCTAAAAACAAAAAAAAATTTGTTTCTTTTCACAAAAATAAAAAAGAGGAAAGAAAAATTAGAAGGCAACCAACCAAATGTCCTTCCTTCTCTTTTTTTTTGATATTTCTTTCGTCTTTTTTATTTTTATTATTATCAAATCAAAACATGAAAGCATGCACAATATTTACCAACGTTCCGGTGCTCACACAGCACCCTCATCAAGGCAAGAAAAATTAGAGAAGGTAGGAACAGCGACGAAATAACGACGCTATCACCTCGATACCTGACAACTGAATTTTTTTTCAAAGAGACAAATTCTTTTTTGTTTTTAGGAATTGCAATAGGAGCATTTTGTGGTGTTTGTCCAAATTTGATCGTTGAATTCTTGTTTTATTTTCAGGAATTCTACACATTAAATAATTGTTAGCTCAAAACCAGGGTCTACTAAATATCAATTATCTCCTATGCATCAGAAAATAAAAAAGCTTCAATATTGTGTGAAGACGGTTATGATTTCCGGATACGTAACAAAATTGGCACCCAGAATAATATTAAAAATAAGCAAATAAGAATTTTTTGCCACATATTTTGATAGAGCCCAAACCGAAAAGGTTTATTGAAAGATTTAAAATTAATTATGATTCTCAGGATCCTCGAGACCTCGAATTACGTATTATTCAGTTTTGAAAGCTTATAAATTTTTCAATATTTATTTGTAAATCTGTTAATCTTTGTTCGTTCAAATCGAACCATTAACATTTTGTTAATGTTTAGTGTGTTTAGTGCTTTTTCCGAATTATTAAACTTTTACGTGCATTCAATTTCAAATTCTAAAAACTTGAAACTCAAAATTATTTCATTTTTTGTACTAGAAACATTCAACATTAAAAGAATTTAGGTTTCTCATGTTTTGAAGTTGATTTTTTTTTATTAAAAGCTTCTAAACGAAAATTGTCAAATTTTTTTTAGCTTTCAATTTGAACGAAATGAAAGACTAATTTTGCAGGCTTCAGATATTTACTTATTTCATTTTAACGGCTGCTTTTTTGAAATTTGTACAATTATGAATTTTTCAAAAGTCAGTCTCTACTTTTAAATCCCGTAGAATAAAACGTATTCAAATTCGATAAAGGTTTTGTGTCATGTGTGCTGTTGTGTTTAATAAAATTTCGTAATTTTTAACGGGATTTTTTTGACATGAATACACGAAGGTGAAGTAGATTTAGTGTGTAAGTAATTCTATTTTTTCATTTTGAGGTGACGTAGGCTGTTTACAAGTTTCACAATATTATCTTCGTACTGCGTCATTTATAGACTAGGGCTTCTTATTGTTTGAATAGAGTTGAAAATTAATACTTAGTTAAATTTTTCTAATTTTGAATCAGAAAGCTGACCGGGAAACATTTTTGCTATCCGGAAGAAACCTGGGAAATAACTAGGAATTTTTGTCGTAGAGTTTCAGTGGTGATTCTGAACAAAAGACATTATCCGATTAAACTAAAATTTGGAAAACTTTCTGCTGTTAGGCGGATGAAATTTTTACTCACTGTTAGAATCGGCTACTTAAGAAAAGAGTTTTTTGACCCACTCTACTGAGTATATCACCCTAGATCTAGATGTCATCCTAAAAAGTCTCGGATAGGAGGGAAAATCAGTAATTATTTATAGGGAGATGTGCAATAACGGGAGTATATACTCGAAATAACTAAAAGAAAAAAATTATTGATGCAACTAAAGACTTTATTTCATTTTATCACTTACGTTTACAATTTTTTTAGACATTCGCACACAAAAAACACATGTCCGTACTATTTACCCTATACCGTCTGCAGACGGATTTTTATTAGAGGCGCTCGCATTTGCTTAGACCTTTAGCCAAGGGAGTGGAAAACTGCAGAAAACCTTTCCCGAGCGCAGCCGGTTACCGACAATTATCCATCGTCTCCTTACTAAGTAAACACCCTCTTAACTGGACGTTTATTTAGCGGCTGGAGAGGTCTAACATTCGACACGTCTCCCCCGTCCAACTTTATTTTCCTGAATCCATTTAGCTGAAAGAAAAAGTAGGAATATAAAATAGTAGTAGTAAATAAATTATCAAACTCATTTCCGTATATATTTCAAATAAATATATATTCTTACCAGGTTTTTGTAAATAGGATAAAAAACTTCAGGTGTAAACCAAGTCACAGATTCCGTGCAAGGTGGATAATCTAAAGAGCCTTTGTAAAATGTAAAAGTTTCTGAAGTTTCTTGTTGTAAAAAACTTGCTAAGGGAAACGGTTTTAGCACAGCTATTGAATTTATGGATTGCACCTCATGTAAAGTTTTTTCCAGGTCCTTGAACAAAGGTTGGGATTTCAAATCTGGATCCTGAAATTTGAAGGATGAGTCAGTAATATAGGATTTTTCGTAGAGACAAGATCAATTTTTTTCTTTTTTTTTTAAATTATTTTAGGACATGCGTTTTTAAAAGGATTTGAAAGGATTTGAAATTTAGAATATTTTTAAGAGGTTTAAATGCTTCAAGGGATTTCAAAAAGATTTAGAATATTTTGGTGTATTTATGAAACGATTGTTTAGGACCTATAAGGTTTCAGGATATTTTAGGACATTCCAATTCATTTTATGAAATTTCTGAGGATCTCAATGATTTAGGGATTTCGTAGGGTTTCAATGATTTGAAGAGATTTTCAAATTTTTGTCATTTCATTTTCAATTCACCTTGAATTCTTAGTCATTTTATTAGATTTGTTTGGATTCCCATAAATTTTATCTTAAACCATTTCAATCTTGCTGAATTCAATGAATTTTCTCATATATTCTAATTTTCAAATCAGTTCAATTATTTTCATATCCACCTTGAATTTGCATGTATATCAACGAACTCTTTTTATTTATTATTTTTTTAATATTCTAAATTGAGTCTAGTCTAGCGGTGTCTCTCAACTTCTGAATGAAAGATAGCGCAATGTGACTTTTCAAAAATGTAACGCCAGGGTTGTCACGACTCAACCCCAATTAATTCGGAATTAGGCCTGACTTCTTATTAATTTATCATAAAATATTTTTTATTCCTAGGCATTCTTCGGAATTCCCTTACATTTTTCAAAAATTATTTCAAACTTCCTGAATTCAATAAATTTTTGCATATTTTTCAATTGTTATATCATCATTACATTCCTTTCACTTTCCTGAAATTCTCTTAAATCCATTTCAAGTTTACTCAACTCAACTGAATTAAAATTTTTTTTGAATACATTTGAGTTCGTTTGAACTTAACTTGAATTGTTTTAATGTCTTAAGAATCCAATTGTTTTGAATTCGTCTCAATTAAAATAAAAAAACAATAGTCACATTACTAATACATGCTAAGATTTATTTATTTATTATTGATTTACATTGGCATTATGACTATCGTTTTTTTTTTAAATCAAAACGAATCCAAATAATTGGATTCAAAAGACTTCGAAATACATCAAATTAAATTCAAAAGAATTCAGATGAATTTAAAGAAAATTCATGTCACATTTCGGGTTAGCAATTAGTAGCTTTTGGTCACTTTTTCTTCGGTTTATATGTATAGGTTAATTTTTTAAGTAAATTAGGCTGTGGCAGCGCTGAGAATAATGAATTAAAGATTTTTAATTTAAATTCCTTTCATTTCATTCATGAAAGATTCTACATTGAAAACGTTACAAGGTCCAAATTCTGGTCTTTAAACATTAATGGTCAGGGAAAATAAAAAATTAGTCTAGAAAAAATGAGGGAATTTTAAAAATGTATTTTTTTGGCCGGCCTAAGAAGCCACCATGTAACTTTTTGGCTCTCATTTCTACTTCCAGTTTTTCGAAATTCACGTTAGTAGTCTTTTTTAAAATTTTAATTGTCACAACAATTAAAAAAAAACAACGTGAAATTTATAATATTCGAAGTGAAAATGAATGTGAAAAAGTTACATAATCAGCCCCATCCCCCTCATTTTCTCACTTTCAGTTTTAGCAAGACAACGTTTATGTATTATTTCGTTAAAATAATGAATAAACACTTATTGAAAGAAGGTATTTCAACTAATTAATTTGCACTTCTTACTTGGGGATCATTTGAAACCTGGAGCCACACTTTAAATACTGCAAGACCGTCCTTCTGTGATTCAGCTTTCTCAAATGATTTCGACTCTTCTTTATAAAAATACAACTGCATCTCCATATCATACCTATTGAATACAAATGATGACATGAAATTTAATATCGAACATGCTGTTAATGCTAGCGACAATAAAAATATTAAAAGAGCATTTTTGACTTACAAAGTCATGACTTGATCCTGAGCCGGATAATTTATTTCTTCCGTCCACTTTTTATTCGTGAAGTTGAAATAAAAATTATTATAATTATTATGATTTTCAGTCATGGTTCCACTAATTACTAAATTTGAATTAGTAAACATTCTACTAACCGATTATCAAATCGAATATTTGACTAGCAAAATATTATTATTTTGTCATTTCATGAATTAAATAAGTAATAAAATAAATTTCATGAATTAAGTAAAAGGTCACAAATTCATTATACACGCAAAAGTTCTTGAGTGAAAATATTTACTAATTCTTCGGTAATTTTATTTTTTTTGTTGGTATTTTTCATGCTTTTATTCTGCAGAATTAGTTCTAGCCTTGAATAAATAATGTAAAATACATAGGTGTGTGAGTAATTCTAGTGTTTCCTCGTATTCTACTCACAAGTCTCACAATATTGCATCCACATTGTGTCAATAAAGTTACAAATGCTACAATACCACGTTTTTCTAAATAAACTTTGCATTTTGTTTTTTCAATTCAAATAGTAAAATTTCATTAGCAAAATTAGCGAAATTTAAATATTTTAAATTTAGAGAGTTTAAAAAGTTTTTGGAAGACTTACCTTTTTTTGGGCCCAATGAAAAATGGTTTTTTCAAATACGTAATTCCCATGAAATGGTCCACCAGTAAGCCTTGGAGGTTTTCCAGACCAATCAGCTTTTATTTCCACTGTATTATAGAGCAGGTGAAAGAATGTATAAAATGAAATAAAGCAGAATTAAATTTATGATTTAAAATAATTAATTTTTAGTACCGGTGTGACCAGTATTTTTAATCGTCATTTTCTCTGGTAATTTATGAAAGTCTGTAAATTTCAATATTTCCTTGATAGATGGATAATCACCATCTTCGATGATTTCATTCATAGCCGTGGGAGATTGAAGTTTCCCCTTACATTCTGGATAATGTTTGCCCCAGTTTTTAGCATCTTTATAACTGAATGTGCCTGGAAGAAACGAATCAAAATTGGGGAGGAATTTTAATAAGAAGCAATTATCTAAATTATTGCTTTTATTATTTGGATAATGTTTAAAGAATTAATGCTTTTTCATCAATCAACAAAATATAATCGTATCTCTAATGTGTATCCATTTATATTTATTTTGATAGCAAATTATGAAATGTGTTAAAAAAAAGTTTTTAAAAAATCACTTACTTGCCCCTAAAATAAGACTGAAAAGAATAGTCGCTATCAAGTATCGCAGGTTCATTTCGAAACTCTCCATATTCTAAAAAATCATAAAGAAAACAATATTACAACTCAATATTTAGATATAAATTTTAATTCTTACTTCTTTCTTGGTTCTCTTGAAGATCCAGCGGTGTGATGAATAAATTGTAATGTCTATAAATCGGATGCCAGTACCTTGAAGAAAGAATTTGCTCTTGAAGAAACGACTATATATAGGCAGACATTCTTATCTTTGTTATCCCACTTTATTATAGTTTATTATGCACGTGATTGTGTCGTGAATTTAGTTTTGTACCGGTTTTTAAAGTTCGTCGCATTTAAAATATAGTGATAACATTAGTGGAGCACACTGGATTCTTGAGTAGGAGAACACCATCCTCCTACCCCCTAAAGGAAAAACTTACACTGACCTTGTACATTTTTCGAAGAAATATAACAATTTTTAATTTTTGAATAATCTCAAATTGAAACCTCAGCAAATAAGAAACTCTAATAATGTGTTTCTCCGAGTCACTCTAATGTATCTGCTCATAATTTTTATGTTTTCTCTGGTATTCCAGTATAAAATTTTGAAAGCCTCTCAATTATTAATCGTTTGATTTGAACTACTTAAAATTTTTGAATATGCAATGTTTTTAGTACTTTCAGCATTATTAGATCTGTACTTGCTATAGTTTACTATTCTTTAGTTTTGGAAGTTTGCAATTTCAAATTGCACATTGTGAATCTAGTTTCTGATTTGATATTCTAAAAAGTTGAAATTAAAGATCATTAACTTTTTAGTCAGAGGAACATTCTGAATTGAAGGAATTTCAATTTTCTTTCCATTTGTCCGCCCGTTCGTCCTAATTTTCCCCAGGCAAATCCACCGCGAAATGGCATAAGCGTCAAAGTTTGGAATTCTGAAAGGACTTAAGTGCGAAAATTTGTCAAAGGAAAAGTTCCAGAAAAATTATTTGATTCACTTTAGTCACGATTTTATGGGCTACGAAACCCTTCTTTGTAGGACCATGGCGTCTGCTTTGACTAATCTTTGTTTATTGTTTTCAATTTGAAAGAAACTATATTATTGTATATAAAAATAAAACTTAAATTAAACTACATAAAATAAAATAACTTAACTTAAATTAAACTAAAATTAAACTAAATTATTATAAAATGAGATCTTCAATACCTCATTGTTTTCAATTATTGCAGATTTCAAAGACTTCAAATTAAAAATTGTTTCATCCTTTAGGTTTTAATTCAAAAATGTTCAACCTGAAGTCTCTTACTAGTCTTACACCGTACATTTTTCAATGAAAAATTAGTATTCTTAATCCTCAGATAATCTCATATTGAAAGCGTTTGAAATTGAACAATTTTCACTTTGGAATTAAATCATTTAAATGTTAGATGTTTAAAATTCAGAAAATTCTAATTTATTAATTGTAAATGTAAGTTCTATAAACTTTTAAAAATTGTAATCAAAGATTTCAAGAGTATAACTATTTGAAATTTAATAATATTTGACTGTGGAACACTTCATAAAATCATAATTCTGCTTTCACCCGGAAAGTTTCATAATTATTGTTTTTGTTGTGAACATGGTTCTATTTGACATTAATTGTCTCCTACGCATCAGCAAATAAAAAACTCTAATCACACAGTCAATTTATGAGACTTTTTTTCTCAGATCAATTTTTAGTAACTTTTTAAAGATAAAGTCGCTGTAGTCCCTTTTTAAAATGAAAAGATCGCTTTAGGTACTTTCTTTCAATAAATTATAATGTTTCAAGGGATTTAAAAAGATTTCAAAGGATACGAAATATTTTAAGACAATTATAAAAAATATTTAGGGTATTATAAAAATATTTTGCGTGAGGGTGGGATGAAGCATTTGGGGGCGGTTTAGATCAATATATGTGTTTGTGTTGACTTAGTTCTTTAACCCGGAGTTCATTTAAACTAGTTTGGCACTTCTTAGAATAATTAATAAAAATTCATCGTCGCAGTCTTAGCGCAGATTTAGCGCATGATTTCAAGCCGCTTCGAAATTTGACTGTTATGATTATCAAATGAGATATTTAATACTTTATTTTGCCTAATTATTGTAGCTTTTGAAGATCTAAATTTTAAAATTGTTTCATCCTCCAGGGTTCCATTCGAAAATTTTCAACCTGAAATGTCTCACTAGTCATACTTCGTACATTTTTCAATGAAAAATTACTATTTTTGATGCTTAGATAATCTCATATTGAAAGCCTTTGAAATTGAACAATTTTCACTTCGTAATTAGATCATTCAAATTTGAGACGTTGAAAATATAAAAATGTGAATAAATAATTCTGTTTTTATTCTGTAGGTTCTCAAATAATTGCTTTCATTGAAGACATGGATCTTTTCAGATATGAGTTATCTCCTACGCATCAGCAAATGAAAAACTGTAATAAGGTGTTTCTGCGAGCCACTATAATCTACCTGGTCATAATTTTTATGTTTTCTCTAGGATTCTAATTTCAAAAATTTTGAATATACAATTCTATAAAAGTCTAATCTACGAATACACTAGTTTACAATGGTTCCGTTCTGACAGGTTAGTTCAAACAATTAACAATTTCAAAATGTGCTATTATTCTGAAATTTAATATTGTAAAATTCTAGAATCTTGAAATTCGAAATGATTCAATTCTTATTATTGGGAACATTTTAGATTACAGGATTTTTAAAACCGTTTCAGATTTTGAAACAGTACCTAATTTTTTACACCGTGGAATAAAATGATTCCAAATTAGATAAAGCTCATCTGTGATAAATCATACATTATTATTCAGAGTTTAGAATTTACAGATTTCAAATGCTTTAATTTTTGGTTCAGATGATTCAAAATCAGCTGAAGTGTGTATCAGATTTTTTGTAATAATTATTCGAATTTCATCATTCTTCTGTGAAATTATTTTTAACGCAAATAAACGAAAATGATGTTGATTAAGTGTGTAAATAATTCTGTTACTTATTTTGATGGTGACATAGCCCCTCTACAAGTTTCACAATATTAGCTTCGGGTTTCGTCATTTATAGGCTAAGGCTTCAGAGTGTTTTCATAAAGTTGAAAATTAGTAATTAGCTAAATTTTTCTTATCTAGATTTGGAGATATGACCGGAAAACATTTTTGTAAACCAGAAGAAACCTGGCAAATGACCAGAAATTTTTCTCGCACAGTTTAATGTTCATCCTGAATTTTTTTTTAATACAATATGTATTTTTTTTCACGCCAAGCGCAAAGACTATATTAGGTTTAGCGTCTACATTTTTTCTATGGAGGTGTTTTTTGCGTGTCTCATGCGTGGGAAAATACTGAGAACCCTGAGTTAAATTCTCATCATAGCATTGCTATGTAAAACAAGAATAATTTTTTAAACAATTTGTTACTATTTTTAATAACATTCTCTATGAATAATGTTAGAAAGTTGCGGTTTTTTCTAAAATTTTGAAACTTTCGTCCACTTTGAACTCAGTGAGGTGAAAACGAATGCAAGTAGATAAACACAATTGTTTATACAATTTATTATTGTTCAGAACTATCTTCTCTTGGATAATTGCTAAAAATTTGTGGTTTTGTCTGAAATTTTTTACTTTTCTTTGGCTCTTGATTTATAAATAAATAATACATAAACGTTAGGAAGAATAGAATAAATTCTTTCAAATGAAATTAATGTCGGTACTAATAATAAATTAAAACGCTTCAAATTCGTGATATTTCGAGTAAAAATATTGCTTTCTCAACAACATAGATAAATTTTTAACAAAATGGTTGAATTTTTAACCAAAAAGATTAATTCTCAACCAAGAATATTAATTTTTTTACCAAAAAGACGAGTTTTCGACCAGAGGTGAATTTTTGACTAAAATAATGAATTTTTAACCAAAAAACGATAATTTTCAACTACGTAGATACATTTTCAATCAGAAAATTTTTTAATCTTTAATCCAAAACAATTGAATTCATCCAAAAAAGATGACTTCTAGAAAACAGGTAATTTATCGACCAAATTGTTGAATTTTCATGCTGAAAAGACCAGTTTTCTACAAACAGGTTTAGTTTTCAACTTAGAAATATGAATTTTCAATGAAAAGGTTTATTTTCAACCAAATAGTTAGATTTTTTTCCAATATAATTGAATCTTTAACCCGAAAGGACGCATTTGCAACAAAATAGTTACATTATCAACCAAAAAGGACGAAGTCCCAACAAAAAATGTAATAGTTGATATTCCATCCAAAAAAACATTTTTCAGTCAAGAAAAAAATTTCACAAAATTTTCTACCCAATTGTTAAATTTGCATGCGAAAAAGGCGAATTTTCAACAAAATAGAAACATTTTCAATCAAAAAACACTTTTCAGTCAAGAGACAAAAAAATTAAGCCAAGTTGTTGAACTTCTGAGGCAAAAATACAATTTTGGAATACAAAAAAACAAATACAGTTGGATTTTCAATTTAAAAAGATGAATTTTCTACCAGATGGTTGAATCATCAACCCAAAAACAAGAATTTTTAAAAAAATAGTTGAATTTCCAACCAAAAACGGTAACCTTTTAACAAAATCGTTGAATTTTCAACCAGAAAATATAAATTCTCAACAAAAAATATAATAGTTGATATTTTTACCAGAATTTTTTACTCTTTCATTAAAAACAATTATTTTAACAACTAAAAAGTTGCATTTTTAAACTAAAAAGATAAAATTTCTACCAAACGAAATAAATTTCCGAATTAGAAAGAAGAATTTTTATCAAAAGTGTTCAATTTTTAACCAAGAAAGATTCTTCAGCCAAGATAGAAAAAAAATTCAACCAAAAGAGTTCCATGTCCAACCACAACATTTTTTGAAGCTTTATTATTCAGTTTTTATTATATAGTATAGCATTTTTAGCATTATTTTAAAAATGCTCCAAAGATTTCACAAAGATTTCAGCGTTTTTAAAAGATATCAGCGATTTCGAAGATTTTAAAAGATATCATAAAAACTTTAAAGATTTCAAAGATAACAAAAAAAAAATCACAAATATTAAAATGATTTCACAAAACATTCCAAAGGTTTCAGAAGGATTAAAAAAATTTCAGAAAGATTTCCACGATCTTAAAAGATATCAAATGATTTCAAAAACTGTAGTTTTTAGAAACCAAATTTTAAAAATCGATAATAATATGCAAGAAAGTAGCAGATAAGGGCACTAAAGAAATATCATTAATTTAAAGCTGATTATTATATGGCTGGGTTTTATATGTTAGCAAACTGCATATTTGACAAAATTCCTATCTTTTTCTCAGTTTAATGCTTAGTGTTTATTTTAGTTTATTTACTACTTCTTGAATGAAATAATTTTCATAAAAACGTTAGAAATAATAAATAATCGTTCAGGGAATAAAATGAGCTATTATTAATTAAAATCAATTAAAGATTATGACTTTTGTTTTAAATGGAAGGAAAAAATTTTAATATATTTAAAGGCTTTCAAATTTAAAAATATTTCTACTAACACCTAGGAAGATCCCAGTTTCTAATTTTCCATAAACTAAGTTTCAGTTTAGGGAAACAGATTTGAAAGATAAATAAGAGTATATTTAAAAAGTTATTTGAAATTTATTCATTGAATATAATTGATAAATATCAAAAGGCTCATCGAATGGAATTCAAGTGACATTGTATGAAAAATGTTAATTTTTTTCAACTATCAATGTGTATAGCAGGTAGAATATAAAATTGTCTCACGTTCAAGCCACGTGAAGTATAATTCCAGGGTGTCTACTGCGTTGGTCCAAAAATTGATTGTCAATTTTTTTTTAAATTTAATGCATATCGCCTTTAAAATAGTTCAAATCCACAAAAAAACATGTGTTAAAAAATATATATTTGGAGCTTCCACAAGCCCTGTGAAGTTTTTTTTTTCTTTTTCTTTTCCAATTACTTTTTCAACAATTCATTATTGTTTTTAGCTATTTTCTCTTAGAACACGGAAAGTCACGCTTTACAAGTACATGATATTGTATTTTTTTTACTTTAATAATTTATTCCAGTATAAATGACAAGGTAAACTGAATAAAATTCGTTCAGTCAAAGGAGTGTATGCCCATGGATTGGTCTCTTATGAATAAAAGAAAAAGGTTTCCTTATCTCTTTTGGCGTTACATTCCAAAGTTCCAGTAGTCTTTTTATCATTTTTAAAATTGCAGCATCGGAATTCTATGCATATTTCCGATAAAAATTACTATAGAATAAAATACCTCTGGAAAATATATGCTTTGTAAAATTGTTTCTTAATCTCTTTCGATGCTATTAAAAATTTGCACTGTTCCTTTTATTATTGTTACATTATTAATAAATATTTTCGTTCGCGTACAATTGTGCAGCGACGTGTTGCAAATCAGAAAAAAAATTTAAAAAACCATTAAACATCCATTAATTATGCCAAATTGATTTTACTCAAATTAATGTTCTTCAGTACAAAAAACTTCCTATTTGAACTTAAAAATTAATAATTAGAAAATTGTTCTGTAGATTAATATTTTTTGGTTGCAAATAGTCCTTGGTGCTTCCCAGATTTCAAACAGTGAGAAATAGGTCACTGAACCAAATCAGTAAGAATTTTCACTGATGAATAAAAAAATATTTTCACTCATAAGCAGTGAGATTTCACTGAATTTAATTTAGAGCGTGCCCGGCTGGACTATTCGTACTGAAATTTTAGTATCTGTAGACAGTAGGCACTCTCTTTACATCATCCATCTCGTATTAATTTTTATAGAAGTCGCTGATTACAAGCTATATACAAATCGCATCACGTTTGACTTAATTCAAATAAATTACATCAGCAATAATTGAAAATGTGTTCGTGAAATGTAAATTTGTTATCGCCACCTGCCTAAGAAACTAAACTATGATTGTGTAATCTACTTGGCGGCCAGAACCGATTTGCGTTAAGGAGTTCCTATTTTTTCTTTTATTTATTCATAGTATTTGTGATTCTTATCAAACTATTGTACAAATCTTTGTAATCATTGCTGCCTTTAATTTAAATAAATTTGTCATCCATGACAATGTTACCCATGGGTAACATTTTTTTCGAGTTTCAGATTATTAACTCAAGTATAAATATAAGGCAAATTATACCTTAGTAATTTTTGTCCTTTTTCTGTTAAATATTTGTCTTAGTGATTATAGAACTTACGGATAGCCTAACGGGCTATAAAGTACCTTTTGTTAAAAAAACAATTTATGTAGAAAAACCATATGAGCCTTGCTGGTCAGCAGAGGATCAGTTGAAAACAAAAAATGCTATTCCTAAAGTGTACGCACTGCGATGAGACTTTTGAGCAAGAACTATAGATATAAATTACAGGAAATTCTTAAGATTTAGTTTTGATGAATTTACTTGTGAATTTACTTGCTTGCCTTTTGGGCTTTGCACAGTTCCCTATATTCTCACAAAAATCCTAAAACGAGTAGTTCAAAACCTTTAAGAAATGAGTGTGGTACTAATTGTATATCTAGATGATAAACTAATAATATCTCAATCTGAAAAACAATGCAAACCCATTAAACTAATAAGAGAGTTATTAGACTCTGTAAGTTCTTCTACCGATTTAGAGAAAAACTTGCTCACACCTTCAAAGGTTAGCCTGTTCTTTCGATTCATACTAAATAATAAGTCACATAGCATTGAACTTCCAGAAAAGAAAAGAAAAACTATTATTTGTTCAACGGAACAATTCATCAAATAAAAATCTGCAAAGTAAACGATCTAGCTCATTCAATAGGGACCTTAGTAGCAGCATGTCCAGCAGTATAATTGTGGGTGGCTTTACGTGAAATAATTCGAGCGGGAAAAGTTCGTGCACGGAAAAAGCTGGGCAAAAACTGGTATGGCAACAGAATCTAAACTTACAAAGGTGTGTACAATACTGATGTATTATACAAACCATACAGTTGAGACCTTATAACTACTATAGACTCTTATACAAAGAGCTCTGTGGTTGCAGGAACCATAGCTGTAGTTGTACCACATTTTACTATTCGTTTGGTTGTGATAACCTTATTTATGGATCTTGATTCCATATTGTTTTCTATGTGGTCCAATCAGACAGCATACGGATCAAAAGTTTATCTTCATAGATGCATCCCTCTCACAAGTAATTGTTCACCCTTTAAATCAGGGATGGTATCATGTTATATATTTCCTGAAATTATGGACTTTGAAATTAGCATGGGAGTCTATGAGAATAACAACAATTAATCAACAAACAAAACTGTGTATGTTCTTATGTCTCCCAACTCTCATAATCTCCCGATCTGCTTGCTCAGGTCAAAGTAAATTTATGTTTATAAAATAGCAGGGTGTTTAGGGCTTATCTGATATGCGTAATGATTTTTCTCATAGACTCCCATGTTAACTTCAAAGGCCCATAACTCCCATATATATGACCGACTGACGCTAGTATTTCACATTTGGGTTATTCACGACAAGAGCTTTCAGGAAATATATAACATTACACCATCCCTGATTTGAAGAGGTGAACGGTTGCTTGTCAGGATGGGGACAAAAATCTCATGGTTGGTGATGAGAAGTAAGCATATCACATAAATCATCTTAGATTGAAAGCAACCTATTACGGCTTAACATTTCTTGCCAGAGAATGTCACTATTGTAAAATCTGACTAAGAATGGATAACACAGCTGCAATAGCATGTGTTAACAAAATGGGTGGAATCAGCTGCCCAAAAATGACAGAAATTAGCATAAAAATTTAGAAATGTTGCGAACAAAAAGAAATCTAGGTACATGCTTATTATCCTAAATCTGAAGAAAACAAAGAGGCAGATCAGTATGAGGAACCTGCAGACTGAGCTTTTAAAACATTTAAGAATAGACCACTTATGCAACAACCAAATTTTGCGTGAATAATTTGAGAGAATGAGGCATTACTAAGACTAAACATAGTTTTGTTTTATTCGTCTTTGCTCCACACATTACGACATTAGATAGGGAGAAAATCTCTAGGTTCATACCTTTTATTAATATATAATTAGTTCCTCATTATAAATAGAGGAACAATAATACAGATTAAACGATTTCTTTTGAAAAACAGCGATAGGCGCTTGAAATTTGAGTTGCATTTAAAAGAACGGGTTGCACAAATTATTATGACTGTACTTTACTCTAGGTATAAAGTTTGGTACGCGTAGACACTTTCTTAATTTCATTTTATAACCCCTCTCTTATTAAATCTTGTAGTTTTGCATTAGATTTTAGTGTATTAGTATAACGAAAAAAATTACATCGGCAATCACTTTAAGTGTGCATTGTAAATGTAAATTCGTTATCGCCTTGTCGCAATGAAATATAATTACAATTCTGTAGTCTATTTGGCGGTCACGACGAATTGTCAAGAAGTAATTCAAATTTCTCATTTTGGGACTATATTATTGCGTTCTCAAATTAGGAATGCTAATGATGAAAAAACTTTTTAACAAAATATTTATATAATTGTGTAAACAAAATTAAAGGAAATATGATTATAAAAATTTGCGCAGTTTGAGGATAGGACGAAGAACGCTGTTTAACGCAATTCACGGTAAAGACAATAGTTATCCACTTGGCCACGTAGCTGTTTGGCCACCTTTGGACTATAATGCTAAATATCCATTGTAATGAGCGTTCCTTGTGGCTTTAATTTGAACATACATATATACGGTTGACGCTTACGATGACTTTCAGAACAAAAATATGAAAATTTTGCAAATTCAAAAATTTGCACAGTAGTTAATTAGTTATATAAACCATGTGAAAAATTCATTTCATTAATAACTAACCCACTAGAGTGCAGGTATCAACTAGACATTTGTTCGAACAAATATTCAGCTGCAAGATATTTTATTATTAAATCAATAATAAGGTAAAAGAATTTATATGCTTTTTAATTATCTATGAATTATCTATGAATTTATCTATGATTTTGTAACTAAAACGAGGTTCAAGAATGCATTTGCCCTCCCTTCTGCCATTCATACCAAAGTCCTGTGCTGAAAACTACTGCACCTGCTTAACGACAATTTTTACATCTCTCCTGTGGGTTTTTCGCCTGAGGATGTGCAATTTAATAAGGTAAATATAATTACAATGAGAGTCACTTTATATTTGATGAAGTAAATAATGTGTAATATGCATCATTTATATTTTGATAAAAACTTAATTTTCTGTACGATGTTGAGATATTAACTTCATATTTTCTCTGTGTTGTAGCGAATAGACTCACAGAAAATAAGGAGTGGAATGTTAATAATACATCCTAATTATAAAATAGTTATAATTGAAATAATTTAACGGAGAAGATGTTAATCGATAAATTTTCGCCAGGTAATTCTACTCGAAGCGGGAGGAGAGGAACCAGTTGCGGCTGAAATTCCTGGCTTCTTTGCCCAACTTTTGAACACAGAAATTGACTGGAATTATACAACTGAAGCAGGGAAATGATCATGTTTAGTGAACGAAGGCTGCAGCCTGCCTCGTGGAAGAGTATAATCTTATTTCTGCGTTCTAATAATTTATAATTTATAAATGAAGAAAAGAATTTGTGATTTAAAGTTTTAATTTAATTTTAAGGTAATGGGTGGTACAAGTACACTCAATGGCATGATGTACATCAGAGGTAATAAAAATTATTACAATAATTGGGCCAAAATGGGAAATCCTGGATGGAGTTATGATGAAGTTTTACCTTATTTTAAGAAGTCAGAGGACAACAAAGACCCAGAGGTATATGAATTAGGCAATAATTGACAACTTATTTTTATATGGGATAAAACATTTTAGAGTTTTCATTTCGTTTAGATCGTTAAACAAAACCCGGGCCACCATGCAACTGGAGGATATCTCACAGTATCAGCATATCCTTTCCTCTCTCCGTCAGGGGGAAAAATACAAGAAGCTTTCAACGAACTCGGATATCCAACCAGATATGTAAATGCTGAAAGTCAATTAGGAATAACTAATGCACAATTAACTATAGACAATGGAGTTCGGATAAGTACCAATTCAGCCTTTATTCGTCCAATTAGAGCAACAAGGCCTAACTTGATTGTTAAGAATGAAATCTACGTAACCAGGATTTTGATAGATCTGGTCTCGAAAAAAGCTACTGGTGTTGAATATAAATCTAGACGCACTGGAATTACTGGGATACTTATGGCAAAGAAAGAAGTAATTGTATCAGCAGGTGCTGTAAACTCACCAAAGTTACTGATGGTTTCGGGTGTGGGACCAGCTGACTGTCGGTATCTCGGGAATAATAAAAAATGGGCTTTCAAATGATCTTGACAAATGTAAAGAAAAAGTAGGAAACTTTAGTTATTATGCAAGAACACATGAAGGAAGTTTCTCCGCAATCAACCCAGTACTTCTTTCTGCTTATGCTCACACAGAGTATGAAATAAATAAGGAAGTCCCTGATATACAACTGATTGTGACTATGTTAGATGAAAACAAATTTTCCATTCTTACAGTATTGCTCGCTCCGAAGAGTAGATGATTACTTAAACTAAATGCTACGCGTCCAATATGGGGTTCACCTTTGATATATCCTGGATATTTAACTGCTGAACCGGATCTAAAACGTATCATTCAGGGTATTCGAATTGGACTCAGTGTATTTAATACCACGACTATGAAAAAATATGAATTTAAACTTAATGATGCCCCTATACCTCCTTGCGATAAATTTCAATTTAACTCAGATGAATATTGGACCTGTGTCGTGAGTCAATTGGGTTATGCAGGTCAACATCTTGTTGGAACATGCAAAATGGGTCCTGAAGAAGATTCGGAAGCTGTTGTTGATCCAAGATTACGAGTTCATGGAATTAAAGGATTGAGAGTTATTGATGCGTCTATCATGCCAATTTTGACAAGAGGAAATACGAATGCACCAACTATTATGATTGCTGAAAAAGGTAGTGACGTGATTAAAGAAGATTGGTTAGGATAAATGAAGACAACGAAATCATGATAATATGACCCTCAATTTAATATATAGAGATAGTAACATAGAACCAATAAAAAATGTAAAATTGTAAATAAAATAGTGAAAGTACATGATATTGTATTTTTTGTACTTTAATCATTTATTCCAGTGTTAATGGCAAGGCGAACTGACAAGCTGTAGTCAAAGAAACAGTACATAATTATTGATTGAAAATGATAATGCTTATCGGGATGTGTCCGCTTTTCGTAATTTCAGGCAATCCGTTGATTATTCAAGTGCTGGAAGAGTGCAAACTTTGTTTACAAATTTTGTTACTAATTTAGCATATAAAGATCGTTGGTATCGCATTAATTTTTCTTGCCTTGTCAAATGTGTACCGAAAAAATACACAGAATGATGAACAGATGCATTGATGTATATAATGTGGACCTACTATTTTATTTTTATTTTGGTTTGACCTCACGTAGATAACTGTAACAAACCAATGTTTACTTCCTAAAATAGAAAAATATAGTTTAAAAACAAAGTGAGATTAAAAATAGTGGAAATGTCTGTTGTGGCAATTTCTCTAAGGAGTAATTTTGCTCTCTTCACTTTTTTTCGTATCTCACTTCGTTTTCGAGAAAACCTGAAAAATTCGATTTTTTGAAATTAAAAATGGATTTATTTAAAAACGACCCTGGCAAAGATTTTGTTTTATATCGAAAAATATTTTTTAAATATCCTAAATGAAAAATCAATCAATATTACACTTATTTCAGTGACAAATTCATGGTTTTTAAATATTTTGCACGAAAATTTAGTATTTAAATATATTCAAATATTTTTAAATTTCAGAGAATTTAAACGTAGTGAATGAATTATACTAAGATATTCAATCTTTCCAACAATTCGACCGTCAGATTATTATCTTAATGAAAAAATATTGTACTTATACTACAAATGTTACACTTTTCTGTTAAACAGTGCTTTTCTTAAATAAATAAAAATATATATTTCAGATGAAAGATGAACAGTGCTAAGTCAATCACGATTTCGATAAGATTATTGCATGCACATGCAGCGCCATCTATTTTTTAAATCATTGTTATTAAACTGATCCACCAACCTACACAAACAAAATTATTTATCAAATCGCCTATAGATTGTTTCACCTTTATGTTGATTGTACCTCAGGGTAGTACAAAACTCCAGTGGAAATTTTTGACTTCGAATTTTCAGGCATATAGCCCTGAAATTTGTTCGAATTCACAAAAAATACATAATTTAAAAAAAATTACATTTAAAGGTTCCGCAAGCCCCACGTATTTCCCATAAGAAAAAGAGATGTTTTTGTAAATTGTATTCAGAATCGTCAATATTTTGTGAATCGAGTCAAAACTCAATATATCTCACCAAAATTAACCGTAAAATACGAATCAAGATTTTTTTTAAATATCACCTCCATAAGGTAAACATCCCAGTAATCGCCACCATAAGAGATTTCATTGACTTCAAATATTTCGAAAATTGTTTTGGAAGGATTAGTTAAAAAATTATTGGTACTGATTGAAGCATTAAACATCCTAGAATATTATAAAAATTGGTTTTACATTATATTTAATATTACTTCTTATTGGAAATAGCCCGGGCTAGCCCTGGCACAACAAGGTTGCTGGTCGGTGGCTGGCCGGGCTATGTTTGTTTTTTGAGAGCCTAGCCGTGCGCTAGTCGAAGACTGGCTAGGCAAATTTTTTGTCAAAAACACAGTCGGGAGCTGGCTGGGCTCTGGTCGGGCAAATCTTATGATCAAATTCTCAGACGGTAGCTGGCCGGGCGCTGATTTGGCAAATATTATGAATAAATGCCTAGACGGATGATGGTAGCAAACGAACACTTTCTTTTAAAGTGAGCGCTTTTGATTGCTGATTACAGTAAAGAACCCGAAGTGAAAACAGTATAACCAAACAGCAGTTTCGTGAGCATAATTCAATTATCAAACCCTGTTTATACCTTGATTATTTTTTCTGATTTTATTAAGAAATGGACAAGTATACAAATCTCGAATTATGATAAATGTATAGCAAACATTTTTAAATAGGGACGATAATGAAAATTATAAATCAATGATGGCAAAAAATATAATACAGATACCAAATTTATAATTGTTTTACGAGCATAATAAAAGATTTTAAATAATATGATACCTAAAATATATGATATTACTATTAGAAGAACTTTCAAATATTACAGAATAAAATAAAACCCTATTGTACTAATCAATTTTTAATTCAAAATTGTACGTGAAAAATATTATAATTTAATTTCCAATCAAAAAGACTATGTTGGTGGCATTGAAAAGTAAAGTAGCATTAGATGTGATGAAGAGCAGACGACAAAAGTCTCGAAACAGCGAGATTTTTGGCGTGACTTTAAAATCAGTCACATTGATTAAGTATATAGTTCCGAAATTTTTATTATGGTAATTTGAAAATCGCGCCGGAAATCTCGCAGTTTCGAGACTTTTGTCGTCTGCTCATTCCATCGACGTAGACTTTTTGGCTGGAAATTAAATTATAATTGGAAGATTTTTATTGAAATGCAATTCAAAAAGTCAAAAGAAAAGGTGGCGCCGGACCACGTGATCGAAGTCAAATTCTTTCGACTTGCATCGACCGGCATCATATGTACATTCATGATCACGTTACATTCATCACGTCTGTTTGGCCGTTTGGCTTTATTTTGTTAAATAAAAGTAATTGGAAACCCTAACAATTGTTTAAAGTAGTGATTTGGAAAATGTAAATTTGACGAGGAGGTAAGAAGTATTGGTTTTGATTCAATGCGTTAGGATTTAAGGAATAAAGAAAGTATGCAATTATACGAAGGTTTATAGGTTATGTGATCTTTTTTACCTTCTTTACTTATTTGGATTGTTTCGTTTATTCTAGGTTTGTTTCCTGCCCATTTTCTAGCTTTCAAATGTTTGAAAACAATTTTTATTTGCTTTATTTAAAACCTGTAGTAACACTACTTGAGAATTCACCATTATATTCTTTCACGTGCGCCTTTTCGACTTCCAAAATTATTGATTGTTTTCTGAAGTATTTTGTGATATATGTAGGATAAATACCCATGTGAAAGATTTTATTATAAGAATCAACGTATATTCAGAATATTCTTGAGAAAATTATTTAGGCCAATAATTAACCTAATAATTTTTCGAGCATTAATATGCCAACAATTAATTTCCTACCATTATACTTTTTCACCATAAGGGTTTAGTATTGGTTTATCCATCTTACAGACTTCGGACTCACTGCACTAATTACACTATTTGACACTTTTTTTTAGTGATGACACTATTTTGCTACTATTTTGAAGAAAATGACTCTATAAACACTATTTTCTCACAAGTTTCCGCTAATGCCACTATTTCTTCACTTTCGGGTTGAAAATTCATGTGTCTTCTAAAAAAACTCGTCTTTTTGATAGAAAAATCAACTATTCAGTTCATAATTTAATTATTTTGTTGAAAATTCAACTCGGTTGTAATTTTTTTTTCTTTGAAAATTTGACCCTTCTGTTGAAATTCAACTATTTTGTTAAACATTCGTCTTTTTGGATAGAAATTTGCTCCGTTTGGATAAAAATTAAAACTTTTTTGTAAAAAATTCATCCATTTTGGTACAAAATTCATCTTTCTTGCTTGAAAATTACCTCTTTGTCGAAAATAAAACTTTTGGTGTTAAAATTTCAACTATCGTCTAAAAATTTTTTTTTTCTAATTGAAAAATTAACTATTTGGTTGAAAATGTAACTGTTCGGTGAAAAATTCAAAAAATATTTGGTTGCAAATTGATCTTTGTTTGTTAAAAATTATCATTTTTGTTAAAAATTCATCTTTGCGGGTTTGAAAGTCAAATGTTTTGTAGAAAATTAATCTTTTTGGCTAAAAAATTTAACAATTTGGTGAAAAATTCAACTATTTGGTTGGAGTTTATTCTTTTTTTGTTTGAAATTTTAACTACTTGGAGAAAAATTTGACTTTTTTGTTCACAATTCAATTATTATGTCGAAAATTCTACTATTCTGTGAAAAAGTAATCTTTTTTGGTCGCAAATTCGACTGTTTCGTTGAACATTCGTCTTTTTGGATAGAAAATTCATTTTTTTCGTAGAAAATTCAGCTTTCTTGGTTTAAAATGAACTTTTTTGTTGAAAATTTAACTATTTGGTTAAAAACTCAACTATTTGGTTTACTATTTATCTTTTTTGGTTGACAATGAACTTCTTTTTTGACAATTCATGTTTCTAGTTTAAAAGTCAAATGTTTTGTAGAAAATTCGTTTTTTGGCTTGAAGAATGTAACAGTTTGATCTCGAGTTTGGTTAAAATCCTTGTTCTCTCTCGACTGACAAATCTTTCTTGGTTGACAATTCAACACTTTTGTAGAAAATCCATCTTTTTGGTTGGAAATGAATCCGTTTTGGATGTCGTTTACTATACTGTTTTTATTAGAAATAAAAATATTTGTTGGTTGACTCATAAACTATTACATTTTTCGTCGAGAATTTATCTTTTTTAGTTGAAAATTTAACTGCTTTGTTGAACATTCGTCTTTTTGGATAGAGAATTCGTCCTTTCGAATTGAAAGTTCAGTTTTTTTGTTAGAAAATTGATCTTTCTCGGTTGCAAATGAACCTTTTTGTTGAAAATTCAACTTTTCGGGTTAAAAATAAAACTGTCGTCTTAAAAATTCGTCAATTTTGCTTGATAGATAGCTTCTTATAAATAAGTTTTATACTTTAAAAATTTGAGAACACTATTTTGAAACTATTTTTTGAAATTTGGCCTGATCTTATTAAATATGTCAATTGAAAATAAATGTATCGAATGCTTCATTATCATCATTATTTTATATATTCCATATTTAATGTTAAAGTTAAAACAAGTGTAATATTAAATTTACACATACATAGATTTGAATATATAAGAAGGTATCAGAATTTAAAATATTCAATGCGACGATATGCAAATTGATTCGTACCTTCCAATTAAAAGTATAAAATGGTATTATTTAATTTTTCTAGCGTGATAGATGGATGCATGATTAATAAATGTAAATATTTCTTTTGTAGTGTAAAAATGGCAAGCGATGATGACTCGTATGTGTACCAGTTAATTAATTTTATGGTCCCTGGTCCACGAACGTCTTTATTATACAAAAAAAATAAAAATAAAATTGATCTTGTAACTAAGTGGCATATGCTCTTCATAAAATTTAAACCCAATTAATTTAAATCTACTACAACACCAATTGATCTTGGCCGGGCCACGGTCGGGCAGCCCAGCCATATCACGGCCTTGCTTCATGGCCGGACGCTGGCCAGCGCAGCGTGACGATGCTGGCCGGATTCCGACCAGAAACCCCGGTCACAGCCCGACTTAAAGTCGGGCTCTCCAGCCGGAAAATGGCCAGCCCCCGACTTAAATTTCCACCCGGGTTGATAAACAATTAAAAGTCAAAAAGCACCGATGTCCCAGTCACCGCCATTTCCGAATCTGCCATGTACTAGTAATCGCCAGTCGTTTCCCAGTCTTCGCCAAAAAGGTTAAGTTTTCTTGAAATCAGTTTTTAGTGATTTGGACGTGTATTTCAAGTGTATCTTTGTATTTTAAGTATACTTTAATGAAATGAAAGATGTATTGTTAGTTTTATATTGATTGACGAGAGATTGAGGTCTCCGAGATGAAATCCGTCGAAACATAACCTCAAAATCGAATCTTCTGATAGTTCCAATACGTCTGATGGACATTATAATAATTAATCATAATAAAAATGAATTTTCTTTTAAAATTTTAGTTTTTATTTCAATTAAAAATATTTTCGAATAAAATTAATATTTTATTTATAAGAAATAAAGTGGTCTCAAAAATAAATCGAAGTAAATATCTATTAGAATTTTTATCACGATAAGTGATAACTACAATGATGAAATTCTTTTATAATGCTGAATATTTTAATTAAAAATTATTAACACTTTCCTTTTTAAAATAAAATTCGAAAAATAATATTGAGTTGTATAAAGTCATATAACCTAAGTTTGTTCTATAAAATGGCTAAGTACAACATAATTACATGGGATGCAAAAATTTACACACTGGTAATTTGTATAATTAACTTTTTTGCAACATAAATTATAAACACAATGACGAAATTTGATAAATTGCAGTGACTAAAAAAATCATGTGTATTTGGAGGTTATGTTCTGTTTACGTTGTCAGAACATTAAAACCAGCCCTATCCGACTACTGAGAAAAGTAGTTGTTGCTTACAAGTTCCACTTCAGGGGTGAACTAATCCCTCGGGCAGCGCGTCGATCGTCCTGTTCCAGAAAAGCATTGGTCTTATGGAAAAGTCAATAATTAATATTAAATAAAAACATTCCCGATCATTTCAGTTTGCACAATTAAGACCAACAACTCTTTGATGGGTGATTGATATTTAAAAAATATAAAAGTCATTGAAATCTAAAAGGATTATTGAAAAAACATTGTTTTAAAAGTGCTATATATCGCAGTATTCTCAACATTTCATATAATGCAAGCAACATTTAAAAACGTTAAACAATTTATATTCATAATATTTTGATTTATTCTAATGGCACTTTAATATAAAATTATTAAAATTATAACTTTACATATGTTTGTTAATAACAATAGGTATTTAACATGTGGAAGTAAGTATGTGTTTTTTGATGAAATGTTTAATAGATACTATATACTAAGAATAGCATTTATTAATAACAAATATAAATTAATTTTATAATAAATTGGAAGTCAGAACCCTATTGACAAAATAAAAATCCTAAGAGAAAACGAAATATTATAATAAAAAATGTAACAAGAAAAAATTATAATATAAAAATATTATAGAAACTTGAATAATGAAATTAGCAAATGTAATAGTATCTTAATATTTTTGTAGTATAATAAATTAGGAATTTAAAAATTCTAAATTTTAATAATTCAATTTTTAACAACGAGAAAATTTTTTTTGGCTAAATATAACAAGCCAATTAAAATTTTTGTTTAGAAATATTTCTAGAATTCAAACACATATTTATTGTATCATATTTTGTTATCAAGGAATAAAATAAACTTTCTTTTACAAAATATACGTTGAAAAAGAGGGGGGAGGGAATGAATTAATTAAACGAATAAGTAAATATTCGCAAAATCAACAAATTCAGTATATTTTTCTAAAATGCACAACTAAATAACATACAATATTAGTACTATCATACACCTGGGACTAAATAAGGTCTCTTTAAACCCACCTGCAACAAATAACAAATCCTAATATTATAATTAATAATAACCTAATAATAACCTAATCGAGATATTCATCGTTTTCTTTTGGATTTTGATAGCGTTTATTGTCTTACTTTGAAACCCATCGAAAAATATAAGAAAGCTTCAAAATTAATAAAATGGCGGTGGCTCTTCTACAAAATATGAAAAGCTGCTTTAAAAAAAATCCACACTTATATTTTCTGCCAATTTTTTGTTGAATGTTTAGTTTCTTAATAAAGATATTTTGTGGGTTTTATGCGGGCTAAATAACTTTTGTCGCCAGCAGAATTTTTTGTATATAATCAAATTTTCTAATTTTTCTTGTAAACAACGACAGATATGAAAAAATTTGGAGATAAAACTTTGTACGTCTAAAAAAGTTCTATGCAAATAGCCCCTTGCTCTTTTACGATATTTTGCATGATTTGCGAGAATAATTCAACAATTAAATTTTTAGGAAAAAAATAATTATCCCATCCTCAAGAATGGTTTAGCCCGCATAAAGCTGATATGATGCCTTTCTTCTATTAGCAGAAATTTTGTTTAAATATTGGGAAGAATGAAAAGGTGCCGTTTTCCAGAAAATCTTTTATTCATTTCTTAAAATTTTGAGAACATGAAAAAAATATTTTCTGGAAAATCCCAGCTTTTTATTGTTCGCAATCTTTTTAAAAAGTTGCTGCAAAAATATCGAAAAAGAGCAAGGGGCTATTTGCATAGAACTTTTTTAGACGTACAAAGTTTTATGTCAACATTTTTTCATATCTGTCGTTGTTTGCGAGAAAAATTCGAAAATTCGATTTTATAAAAAAAAAATTCTCCTGTCGACAAAAGTTATTTAGCTCTCATAAAACTCACAAGACATCTTCCTTATGAAAGTAAAAATTCAACAAAAAATTGGCAAAAAATATAAGTGTGGGTTTTTTTGAAAAAGCGACTTTTCATATATTTAGAAAAACCGCCATTTTATTAATTTAAAATCTTTTTTATATTTTTCTGTGGATTTCAAAATAAGATAATAAACGCTATCAAAACAAGAAGAAAACGATAAATATCTCAATTAGGTCAACAATTATTGAGGATTATAAAGAATTCGGAGTTTTTGAAAAACAAAGCACGAAATTCGAATAGAACTTCGTATACATCTTTTTGCAAATTGGAAACATACATATCGCCTAATTTTCTCTAAAAAACAACGTATGTTTTCCAACATACATTTTTGGAAGCAATTAAGAATTAGTTTTTATAATTTAATAAATAATTCTTGCTTAGGTTCTATACAATTGCTTATAACAATAAACTCTTACATTACTTTTGTATGAAGACAAAGCACTGACATTTCCTGTTCTGTTAACTTAGGTGTGTAACAATTTTTTTTAAATTTTTAATTTTACTTCTATTTAAATTATTCTTTAATAATATGTGAAGGATTTGTACCCCGAATTACAAAAGGACACTATACACGACCTGCCCTTGTAACGACCCATATTCAGCTGGTCAAAAGATTCATGAAAACACACTACATCTCACTATTAACACCAAAAGCCATAACAATAAGTTAACAACCGCTATTTTATCATTTTAAGAGTTTTTACACATAAGACTCAACGTTTTTCTGGAACAGGACGAATGAGGCGCTATCTGGTGGCTAGCGGATGAGTTCACCCGTCATGTGGAACTTGTAAGCGACAACGGCTGCTGTACAAAAAGTCGGGGGGTCGGATAGGGCTGATTAAAACTATCAATAATTATATATTTGTTACACATTTTTCTTTATATTATGCAGTATAGATTAATTTTAGCTAATTAAAAACTACTCAATAAATATTAACTTCACTAAAAAATGATAATAAACTAAAAAATTGCTGATGAAATCACTATAATAGTCATGCCAATATTTTACATCACCTTTTTTCAGTTTTAAGCACTAATTTATATTACGATTACTTTTCATGCAGTAACAAGTCAGTTCTCCGATTTCATTTCACGCCTTTTTGAAATTAATTAAATCATTATTTGTAACGAAATATGGAAATAAAATTTTGACAGATTCGTCCCGCGATTACTCCAGCAACTATGCTTTTGAAATGTCCCTATAATCGCGCCCGATATTTCTCGAACGGGAAGGTACTAAATGAAGAATTTGCTTAATTTTATGAAACAAAAATGATCTTTCATTAAAAAAAAAATAATTTTCGTCCCGATCAAGTAATTTCTTGACA
>CAKNYM010054020.1:220673-293233 GCA_932195095.1 Andricus curvator | reverse complement strand
TTCGAGACGAATCGATTGACCTATACTAATAATATATTTTATTGAAGCGTAGGGAAGTTATGGTAATTTATATATTTTAAAAATCGGTTTTTTATAGTAAAACTTTTTTCATTGACATAATTCAAAGTTGATGCAAGAATATAAAAGATTTCTTGGATGGAGACGATTCGATTAACCTATACTATTAATACATTTTATTGAAGATTAAGGAAGCTATGTTAATGCATAATATTTGAAAATACGGTTTTTTATAGTGAAACTTTTTTCTTCAATAAAATTGAAAGTTGATGCAAGAATATAAAAGATTCCTTGCTTCGAGAGGAATCGATTGACCTATAATATTAATATGTTTTATTAAAGCGTAGGGAAGTTATATATTTTATTCAAGCGTAGGGAAGTTATGGTAATTTATATATTTTAAAAATCAGTTTTTTATAGTAAAACTTTTTTCATTGACATAATTCAAAGTTGATGCAAGGATATAAAAGATTCCTTGGATCGAGACGATTCGATTAACCTATGCTATTAATACATTTTATTGAAGATTAAGGAAGCTATGTTAATGCATAATATTTGAAAATACGGTTTTTTATAGTGAAACTTTTTTCTTCAATATAATTGAAAGTTGATGCAAGAATATAAAAGATTCCTTGCTTCGAGACGAATCGATTGACCTATAATATTAATACACTTTATTGAAGATTAAGGAAGTTATGCTCATTTATAACATATGAATCATCTGTTTCTAACAGAAAAACTTTTTTCATCGACATAATTCAAAGTTGACGACGCATGAATAGAAAAGATTTTTTGATCATAAATTTTCAAATAGAATACTTCTGATCATTTTTTTTTAAATCATAAAGCTGACAAAGGGACAGAACTTTTCCCTTCCCTTTTCCAGCACGAAAAATTATCATTTCGAATTCAAAATTTGATTTGTCTGATTTGTCTTTGTATTTCAAAAATGTTGTGTATTATTTTGTAATTTTGTATTTTTTGTAAATTTCTATTTTTAAATTGATCAAAATGAAGACTTTAGTTTGTCTATTATTGAAAAAATAACTAATGCTTCCTCTATGAGGAAGCAAATACATTTGCTAACGGGAAGCAAAGTGCTCGTGAAATGAGCACCATTTAATTATAAATACAAACAAAGTGGAAACACTCGAGATCGAATTACTTCAACATTTTTACATTCTCATCAGAGAAGGTATTAGATTTGTGTAAAATTTGGCCCCCCCCCCCCCCGGTTTTTGGCAAATTTCCACGTTTTGAGACCCCCTGAATCCGAAAAACAAGTTTTTATAAATGTGTATGTATGTATGTATGTATCTATGTCTGTAAGCACAATAACTTTCGAAAGAATTGACAGACTGGATTGGCCTTTTGTATAATTTTTGACTGCCTTAAAATAAAGATGAAGTTTTTTAGCCAGCCAGTTTGGATAAAAATTCAAAAAGTTAGAGCATTTTCAAAATTTTGTATACCACTTTTTTTAGAATTTAAAAATTCTATGCACGGATATTCGTAGTTTTCAGGAAGACGACAAATGTATCCCAAAGACTGTTTTCGATAAAAAAAGAAATTACCAGAGTTATAGCATTTACAATATTAAAAAAAAACGAAAATGAAAATTTTAAGACAAACAACGCACGATACGAAAAAAGGTCATGAGGAGAAAAACGTTGATTTTTGAACACACGACAAGATTATTATAACAACTTTTTCAATTTTTTTGAAAAATCGAAAATTCAAATTTTGATCGCACAAAAAAATAATAAAAAATCTGCCCGCTTCGCGGGCACATTCTCATGGCGCGCTTCGCGCGCGGCTCGCTTCGCTCGCAAGTATGAGCGCGCCTAGGGCGCGCGACTGTTGGATCTCGCGCTTCGCGCTCGATCATATATTTATCTCGCGCTTCGCGCTCGATTATGTATTCACCTCGCGCTACGCGCTCGGGAATTTTCATCGCGCTTTCCGCTCGGCTCCTTTAGATTTTTGAACTTCGTGTTCGACTTCGATGAAAAGAAAAAGTTTGTTTGCAAATATTATAAAATTATCAAAACCTCTACATATTAAGTGATTGTTAAATTTATTTTTATTTTAGACTGAAAAGGAACTTTATTTACTCAAGGTTCTATCAACCTTAAGGAACACATTCTCATCCAGACACTCGCGCTTCGCGCTCGATATTTGATTTGAAAATCATTTGAACCGTATGATAGAAACAAAAAAGTTTGAGCGCACTTACGGCGTGCGATTTGGTAAATACACTGAGCGCGCACTTTGTGCTTCGTGTTATATGTTCTTCATATACAAATTACTAAATTTGTATTTGATTTCAAATGAAAAGTAATGATATAATTCAGGCGACAAATTTTATTAGTTAACATTTTATTTTAGCTTGTGCCGTTTATCAAAAAAGTTAATTTTTTCATTTTCAATATATTCTTACCACAAAAATTGATTACGGGTTTGTAAGTCTTTTTTGAATGCACAATTTTTGTTCATTTATATGTTTTCGTACCTTGCATTGTTTTTTCAAAAATTTGATTTTTTTTACTGTCAATGTTATTTTCACGAATAAAACAAAAACCACGCATACTATCGAAACATGAGTCACAATAAATTTGTACCTCTTCCTTGGATGAACAAATTTTGTTTCGGTCATTTTTTCGTAGCTGGTAATATTCGTCTGAAAATTTGATTTTTCTATTTTCAATGCTGTTTTTTACGAATAAAACAAAAACTACGCGTCATATCAAGAAGTGAATGATAAGAAATTTGTAGATCTTTTTTAGGTGCACAATTTTGGTGAGATGATCTTTTCTGGTATCATGCATAGTTTGACAGCAAAATGGCTTTTTTGATTTTTTATTAATTTTTTGTGCGATCAAAATTTGAATTTTTTATTTTTCAAAAAATTCAAAAAGTTGTTATGAAAATATTATAGGGTGTTCAGGAATCAACGTTTTTCTCCTCTTGACTTTTTTTCATATCGTGCGTTTTTCGGCTTAAAATGTTCATTTTCGTTTGTTTTTTGGAATTTTGAAAATGCTATAACTCCAGTAATTTTTTTATTATCACGAAAAGTCATGAAAATATTTTGTTCGACATTTTGCGTAATACTAACAACCGTACATAGAATTTTAAAATCTTCAAAAAAAGTGGTCTCAAAAATTTTCAAAATGTGCTCACTTTTTGGATTTTTATCCAAAATAGCTGGTTAACGAATTCGTTCTCTACTTTTCGGCCATAAAAAAGTGTGCCAAAGCTCAATCAAATCTGATCATTTTTTCGAAAGTTATCGTGGCTACAGACAGACAGACAGACAGACAGACTGACAGACAGACAGACAGACAGGCTACAGACTACAGACAGACAGACACCTTCGTAAAAATCGTTTTTTCTAGCTCAGGGGGTCTCAAAACGTGGAGATTTGATGAAAACCGACTATGTCAAATTTTACATAAAACCAATACCTTCTCATTAGAATGAGAATGTAAAAAGAAACAAAAGTTATTTACCCAAAAAAGAGCTACAAATTTTGTAAGAATAATTTTTTGATATAACGCGTAGTTTTTGTTTTAATCGTAAAAAAACAAGATGAAAAATAAAAAAATTAAACTTTTGGAAAAACGACACAAGAGACAAAAAAAATGAAAAGACAGTGGTTGTACACCCAGAAAAAAACACAAATTTTGTATAAACTCTTGTTATAAAAATATATCAAAAATAAAAAATTACCTTTTTGGACAAAGGACACAAGCTACAATAACATTTTATTTAACAAAATTTTTCGCCCAAAGTATATCTACAAATTTGCTCAAAACAACTTTACGCTAGGATACGTATCTTTAGTTTAAATCGTAAAAAACAACATTGAAAATACACAAATAAAATGTATGGAAAAACAACACCAAATGCAATATAATGTCTAATAACAAAATTTTTTTTTCTTGTAGAATGCGTGTTATGAATTATAATAATATGAATTTATTGAAATGATACAATTTTCAGGGTAGTTTGGAATAAAATTTAATTCAAAATAAGAAAAAAATATTAAAGTAATCATGATAAATAAAATTTGTATTTTATATTGCCATATCTGAATAAGCAATCCCAGGCTGAGGTACAGAAATAAATATAATATACATTTGATATACAAGTGTTGAAAATAATGTAGAAAAGTTCAAATTGTGAAAAAAATTGAGTGCGAAGCACGAGATACGTGATGAGAATGTGTTCGTTAAAACCGAAGGAGCTTTAACAAAAGAGACTTCACGATCACCAAATTACAGTTGTTGATGCTTTAACCTTTAATTTTAAAAGGTTTGTGCACAAATGTGGGGGAAATTAATTGTCGAGCGTGATTTTTTTCATTCCCCTTCACTCTTATAACAATTTGTGACATTTCGGAATCCCCCTTCAAAATGTCAATTGACACTGAAGCTGACACCTCTCATTTTAGAACATTGATATAATTTGAGGATTAACTTAGATGGCAGATTAAATCAACATATTAGGGACCGTCCATGAACTCCTTTCCCCGTTTTTAAAGAATTCTTATTTTTCTCCCTTTTTTGAAGAAACTGCAAATTTGTATCGTTTTTTTGCTTAAATTTGAACGAATTACTGGAACGCAATAAGAAACTCTATATATTCTTGGTTAAAAGTTAATTTTTTTTGTCAAAACGTCTACCATTATATTTTTGGTTCGGAATTTATCTCGTTTGGTTAAAAATTCTACTGTTTGGTTGAAAATTTAATGATTTAGTTGAAAATACAACTATTTTATCTAAAAGTCATCTTTTTCAGTCAAAAATTTAACTTCGTCGTTGAAAGATGAACTACTTTGTTTAAAATTCACTTTTTAGTTAAATATTCATCTCTTTGGTTGAAAATTAAACTATTTTTTTGAAAAGTCATTTCATTTTTGTTCAAAAATTAATTTTTTCAACTGGAAATTTAACTAAATTCCATCAATGGTTGAAAATTAATATTTTTTAGTTTAAAGTTCAACTATTTGGTTGAAAAATCATCTTTTGTAGTTGAAAATTCAAGAAAATGATTGGAAAGTCATGTCTTCTGTTGATAATCACCTTTTTGGTTGAAAATTGATATTTTAAATTGAAAATTATGTATTTTGTTGAAGATTCATTTCTTTTGTGGAAAATTAATTTGTATTGTTGGAAATTAATCTTTTCTCGTTGAAAATTATTTTTTTCAACTGAAAATTCAACTATTATGCTTTTGATTGAAAATGTATCTTTTCTAGTTTAAAATTTAACTTTTTGGTTAAAAATTCATCTTTTTTAGTTAGAAATGCATGTATTTTCTTTATAATGCATTTTTTTTGTATAAGATTAATCTTCTTGGCTAAACAATCAAATTTTTGGTTGAAAATTCAACTCTTTGGATGAATGTTGAACTCTTTCCTTTAAAATTTATTTACTATTTCGTAGTGACTATGTTAAAAAAATTGTGTTCGTCCAAATAAATAGTGGTGTGTTTTTTCGACTCCAACTGGAGCCATAGAAAAAATTGTAATATATATTTTTTTAATTATTAGATAAAAAAATGTTACGTACCATTTTTCAAGAGCCTCCCACCACTGAAGTTCCGCGGATGAAAAATAAGTTTAAAAAATTCGTAATTCTCATAGTTTTAGAAAAATCGGTAATATAAATTTTTATTAACCTCCAAAAACTAAAGAAATTTTTAAAAAGTTTGCAAACCATCCTAAAAGTTTTTTTATTACATATCAACTTCCTCGCATTTGAAATTCATCTAAAAAATTTAGAAGATTTTAACAATTAAAATGGCTCGACCCTAAGTTGAATGAAGAATAAATCATTCTTAAATCTCGAAGTTACGCAAAAATCGCAAATAATTATTTTTTCCGTAATCTAGATATTATATAATATGCCCAATTTTCAAAAATCTTGCAAAATTTTAATATTTTTAGTTTTTCTAGGACCAAATCAAATTTTTATAAAGTTCAAAAAACTAAAATAATTTTTAAAAGCTTTGGAAATTATTCTAAATTTTTTTGAGGGTGTAGAAACGTTATCGGGCTCAAAATTTACAAACAAAAAAAGATTTTAGCCATTAAAATGGCCAGACTGAAAATTAGTTACTCAAGTCTTCTCAATTTTTTTAAGTTAAGATATAAGTGCTAGAAAGATCCTATAGGGTTAAACACATTTTAAGATAATTTTTAAAGCTTTTAAAAATTATTATATATATATATCTCATAATTATAATAATAATTAAACCTTTCTCAATGTAAAAATGTCTAATACAGTGTTTTAAGCCATTGTTCGGATGTGTAGTGGATGCGTGTGTGTGTGAATGTGTGGGTGGATGTGACACTTTTTTGTGAACACGATAACTTGAAAATGGTTGCAGATAAATCGATGAAATTTGGAGGGCTTATTTTCACCACTAATCACTTGAAACTGACAGAAGGATTTCTAAAAATATTTATTGCATTTTTTTAGCATTTAATAATATTTTAAAAATCGGTTTTTTATAGTAAAACTTTGTTCATTAACATAATTCAAAGTTGATGCAGGGATATGAAAGATTCCTTGGTTCGAGACGAATCGATTGACCTATAATATCAATACACTTTATCAAAGAGTAAGGAAGTTATGGTAATGCATACTATTTGAAAATACCGTTTTTTATAGTGAAACTTTTTTCTCTAACATAAGTCAGAGTTGATACAAAAATTAAAAAGATTCCTTGGTTTGAGGCAAATCGATTGACCTATAATATCAATACACTTTATCAAAGAGTAAGGAAGTTATCGTTATTAATATTATATTTAAAATCAGATTTTTATAGTAAAAATTTGTTCATTCTCATAATTTAAAGTTGATGCGTGAATAGAAAAGATGTGTTTATTTGAGAGAAATCGATTGACCTATATAATATTGATACATTTTATTGAAGATTAAGAAAGATATGGTAATGCATAATATTTGAAAATACCGATTTTTTATAGTAAAACTTTTTCCTTTAACATAATTCAGAGTTGATACCAAAATAAAAAAGATTCCTTGGTTCGAAGCAAATCGATTGACCTATAATATTAATACACTTTATTGAAGAGTAAGGACGTTATGCTCATTCGTAATATTCGAAACATCTGTTTTAAATAGAAAAACTTTTTTCATCGAAAAATTTAGTTTGTCTATTATTTAAAAAATCATAAATGCTTCCTCTATGAGGAAGCAAAGTGCTCGTGAAATGAGCACCATATACCTAAATATAAATACAAATAAAGTGGAAACACTTGAGATCGAATTCACAGCTAGCTTTATATTCTCATCATAATGAGAAGGTATTGGTTTTTTGTAAAAAATTACTTTCGCGGATTCCATCAAATGTCGACATTTTGAGGCCCCCCAAGTCAGAAAAAATAGTTTTTACACCGGTGTCTGTCTGTCGTCGTTGTCGTTGTCTGTATATCGGATAACTTTTAAAAGGCTACTCGGATTCGATTGTGCTTTAGCATACTTTTTGAGGGTGTAAAAAGAAAGTACGAGTTCGTTCTTTAGCTGTTTTGGATGAAAATTCAAGAAGTAAGAGTATTTTCAAAAAAAAATTTACCATTTTTTTCGAAATTTAGAAAATTCTATGTACGGCTGTTTGTAGTCCTCGGAAGCTCGAACAATTTACCCTCATAACTCTTTTGAACAAAAGAAAAATTATCAGAGTTATAGCATTTTCAAAATCCAAAAAATCAAACGAAAATGAACATTTTAAGTCAAACAACGCACGATATAAAAAAAAGGTAGGAAAAGAAAAAAGTTGCTTTTTGAAAGCCCTACAAGATTATCATGATAACTTTTTGAATTTTCTTGAAAAATCGAAAATTCAAATTTTGATCGCACAAAAAATAATGAAAAATAAAAAATTTCATTTTCCGGTCAAACTATGCAAGATACGAAAAAAATGAATAGACAAAAATTATTCAGCCGAAAAGATCTACAAATTTGGTATAGATCACTTTTTGATAGGAAGAGTATTTTTGTTTTAAATCGTAAAAAATAAAATTAAAAATAAAAATGTAAAATTTGTGAAAAAACGACGAAAGGTAGGACAAAAACTGAAAAGCAAAATTTGTTTATCCAAAAAAGAGCTACAAATTTGTTATTAATCATTTTTTGTCAGGATGCATAGTTTTTCTTTTATTCGTGAAAAAACTATATTGAAAATAAAAAACTAAATTTTTGGACAAACGACATAAGTTATGAAAATCATGTATAGACAAAAGTTTCCATTCCAAAAAAGAGTGAAATTTCATCCAAATTTAACATCAATGATTGTTTGATAGGATGCCTAGTTTTTGTTTTAATCGTAAAAAGTAACATTCAAAATAAAAAGAATAATTTTTATGAAAAACGACAGAAGGTACAAAAAAAATTAATAAACAAAAGTTGTTCACCAAAAAAGCATCTACAAATTTGTTCTAAATCATTTTTTGGTAGGACCAGAAGATTTTCTTTTAATCGTAAAAAAGAAGATTAAAAATTTAAAAAAAAATTGTGGAAAAATCACACAATGGACGAAAAAAATAGAAAGACAAAAGTTGTTCAACCGAAAAATATCTACAAATTTGTTATAAACCCTTGTTATAAAATACATTCAAAATAAAAAAATTAACTTTTTGGAAAAAGGTCACAAGTTAAATACAATAACATTTTATTCAACAAAATTTTTCACCTCAGTTGTATCTACGAATTTGCTGAGAATAACCTAACGCTACGGTGCGTATTTTAAGTGAAAAGCCTACAAAATATACAAATTAAATTCATGGAAAAACGATACAAGTTGCAATAAAATGTTTATTAACAATTTTTTTAAATGGAATGCGCACTTCTTTAAATTATAAAAACAGTCCCCGCACTAGGCGCGCTCAAACTTGCGAGCTTATTATGTTGATTACGAAATAAAATTAATATGAACAATTTTGGGAAAACTCTGAGAATGACGAATTTGTTCAATGTCATTGAAAATTATTTTAGTTTTTTAAGGTTTGCAAAGCTTTAAAAAATTATTTCATGTTTTCAAACTTACAAAGTTTTTGAAAATTGACCATATTATGTAGTACCTAATATTTATTTATTTGCATGTTCTCAGATATTTTAAATCTTTTGAAAACTTCTCAAATTCATCAATATCTCTTAAAATTATTTGAATTTTTCATATTTTTTTCAATATTCTGCAAAACAAAAAAAATCCCCTTAAATCTTTCATAATCTTAAAATATAAAATCATTTTAATTTTTCCTAGGAATCTACATTTTTTTGCAACCAATTTTTGAAATCTTAGCTTCAAAATCTGATCTCTTTTTTGAAATTGTACATGTTTTGAAATGATTTAAAATTTTTTCCTGAATCTTAAGAAAAATTTTGTATTCCCTTAAAACCTTTTGAAATTTCTAAAAAGCTTCTTTTCTCGAAATATTAAAAAATCTTCATTCTGTTTAAAATTGTTTGAGATCTTTTCAGATTTTAAATTATTTTTAAATCTTTTTAAAACTTCTAAACCATATGAATATCTTTTTAAATGATTCGAATTTTTCCAATTTTTTTTTAAATATCATCAAGATAAAAAAAACTGCCTCAAAATCTTCTAGATACTTTTATGACAATTTTGAAAATCTATTTCATTGTTTTGAAATGCTTTTAAATATTCTCTTAAAATCAATTTTGCAAAATAAATATAGTCATTTAAAATTTTCACATAAATACAATATTTTTTTCATCCTGCATAATAATTGTTGTCAGAATTTTTATTGGGGGGGGGGCTCATAGTATATTATTATAAACCAAATTAATTTGAGAAAATCTTGCAAGATTTTAATATGTTTAGTTTTTCTAGGGCCATATCTCATTTTTATAAAGGTCGAATAACTAGAGTAATTTTTAGAAGCTTTTCAAAGTACCCTTAATTTTTTTTTGAGCATGTAGAAACATTATCGGACTCAAAATTTACCCACATAAAAAAAATGAGAATATTTTCCCCATTGAACTGGCCAGACACAGAATTAAGGGCTTTAGTCCTCTCAATTTTTTTAGATAAATTTTGAATGCGAGAATGTTGCTATAGGTTCAAAATAATGTTAGCGTAATTTCCAAAGCTTTTAAATTTTTTTTATTTTTTGCTTCCTCATAGAGGAAGCTTTTTAATGGTAACATTTTCCAAAAATTTCAAATTCGTTTAATTAAACCTCCTTTTTTTAAGGTTGTAAGAATGAAGTTTTGTCCTAGAAAAACTGAAAATATTGAAATCTGACAAGATTTTTTTTAATTGAGCGGTAATAGGGTGGAGTGAAAATGTTAAAATTAGTCCAATCGTTTGAACTGAGGGAAAAAAGTTGTGGATTGGCATCCGACACAAATCAAAAAAAAAAGAAAGTATTTTTGAGATCGGTTAATATCTTCTGTTTCCTTTTTTTATTTAAAAACTTTTTAAATCCTATTGGTTCAAAAATTATGATGATTTTTGTATATCTATGGTTTTTGCTAGTGAACCGTAATAAAAGAGTAGAAATTAAAAAAAAAATTAATTCAGAATTTGTTGAAAACGTGCAAAAAGTATGCTTTTTTGGATTTAATCATATGCACACGTTTCGGAAAAAGTTGGATATCTTGAACGTGAAATTTCTTCAAAGAAACATGCTAGAATTTTTTTTCGGACATATTTTTTTCCGTGAGTTAGGAATTTTGGGATTTTTTTGCGATTTTGAAATGTTTTAAACACCACGAAAGAATTTTATTACATCAAGCAAAATGATAAAATGTTTCTTTTGTTCAAGTTAAAGACATTTCAGGCTTATTATTCAAATATTTTTTCAAATTTGTTATTGTTTCAAAATATTAAAACCTGTACAATATAAAACATTTCCTATAATTTTTAAAGCAATAGAAATTTTTTTTTGGAATTTCAAATAAAAAAAACAGAACAAAAGTTATTAACCGATTTCGGAATTTCTTTTCTACACTTTTTTCGGATGCCAATCCACAAACGTTTTTATCCTCAGCTCAAAATATTTGACTAATTCAAATCCGTGGATTAATTTCAGCATTTCCACAAAGTTCTATTATGTAGTATACAAAAAAAAATTATTAACGATTTTTGCTAATCTCTGAGAATAAGGAATTTTTTCAACTTATTATTGCTCCGCGGAACCTCAGGATATATTGATCTATCTATTTCAAATTTGAGTGAAGCTATAAAACCTTTATAGTATTAGAATGAATATAATTATTATTTTTAATAATCCTAAAAAATAGACAAAGGATGAACGAATACCTCTGTCATGGATACATAGCAGAAGAAATATTTACAGAAGTTGGCCCATCTCGAATAAAACGTCGATTAGATTCTTCTTCAGCAGATGTTGTGTCCGATTTTATTGACGAAGATAATGTTACTATCCATGATAAATTATTATCTGATGAAGGCAGTTCCAAATACAAAGATTGGCTTCAACGGTAAAAATACAAAAATATTATAATTCGTATCACTCATCACTTTTGCACTATTTTAATTACTCAAATTTACAAAAAAAAAGGAAGTGCAAATTTTAACAATTTATAATAAATTTATTTAGTTTGAATATTCGGTTCTTACTACATGTTTTTTTAATTATACAGAACGACAACCTTAAACGACGTTTATCAACATTATTCTCCCAAAAGAAAAACCAAAGTTAAACATGTTGTTCGACCAGAGGACGATTTCGAGGATCTCGAGGGCGATTTTACTGGATACGATATACCAATGGCCATACCTAATCCAAAAAGCAAGCATCATTACATTGGTCCCTCTGGAGGTAATTCGAATACTCTCATTAAGAAATTAGTCTGTAAATTAATAATTGTTGTACAATAAAAATATTTGCTCCGAATAACAAATGGTAGGAGCTGCTACGGGACAGCATGCAAATTATGGCCCCCCTCCACAAATGCATTATGGCCCCCCTCCACAAATGCATTATGGCCCTCCTCCACAAATGCATTATGGTCCCTCCAGTTTTGGGCCTTCTTCTCATGGACCATCATCTCATGGACCGTCATCTCATGGGTTTATTCCTTCGATTCACGAGGAACATTATTATTTTCCTCCAAATCATCAAGAAGAAAAACATGTCTATCATAGCAAAAAAGGAGGTGAAATTTCACTCAAGGACTTTTTTGAGATTGCACTAACCGCCTTGGCTTTTCTTGCTTTTGGATTGTTCATTATTCAACTGCTGATGAATTGCGTGGTAATTTTTAATTTCTTTATTTTGTTTATACCCTCTTCCTTTTACGGGTTTGAGAGTCTTTACGATATTATTACATGTATTTTTAGAAACAAATCTGTTATATACTACCTTACCAACTATTTGCTACATATGGTCTTAATTACGATTCTTGCTTCTACACGCTTGCGACCTTGCCCTGGGGTTTCGTTTCCTCTTACCACTGCCAATCTGAAAATTGTATTCTATTCCGCAACACTACTTCCTAATTATCCTTCTTTTGGTGTCATTTTTTGGCTTCTTCTTGCCATGTGCAACCAACTCCCTCCCCCCCCCCTCTCTCCCTTTCTCTCCCCCCCCCCCCTCTCTCTCTCTCTCTCTCTCTCTCTCTCTCTCTCTCTCTTATACCTAAAAATATTACACTGATTCTCTTCTTTATTCATCCAATACCTACATGCTCTTACACCCTCTCCCATTCTGAATCTCATCACTCTATTCCATTTGCTCTCCTTTTTAACGTTTTTCATACACTCTTGTTCCCCCTGTCTCTTCACCATTCTACACCAGATGTTGTACCTTGAGTCTGCGATTTGATTCCATATTTACTTTCCTTAACCTTCCATCATCTCTTCCTCTATGCCCTGCCGATCACTACCCCTCACTTCCATACCACATCCAAACCTCACTTTCTATCTACCTTCCTTCCATTACGAACGTCCCACGTTACCCCTCCTCTATTTATCCATCACCTCGTTTCTCTTCAAAATTCCAGGCTCTTTTCAGTTACCTGACTACCATTTGCTCTCGTCCTATTTCTTTTCCAAGCATATAACCATCTCAGCTCCAACTCATTCCCATGACCCATCTCTAAAATCTCTCATGCAGAATTTCCACTCTCCTATGCTCTTTCCACCCTAATTTTTCAATCCATAGCTTAACACTGGCCACACTAACACATCGAACTTCCACACTCTGATCCTCCAGTCGTCCTTGAACCTTCTTTTACCTATGTTCTCCCATATTACTTTACTCGTGTATTCTAATCTCTTTCTCGCCCGCAGCTCGTTTCCTGCTTTCGCTTCGAACCAAAATCCTAGGTAGCGAAACTCCTTCACACATTCTCTTAGTCTTATCTACATTCACTATTAGATCCTTTACTCTCACATGCTCTCCAAACACTATCATCATCAGATTCATCGCGTTTTCATCATCCGCTACTAGCACTACGTCATATGCATATGTATGCTAGTGAATACACTTTGCCTTTTTCTAATGTTGTCTCCCTTTCCCTTTCCTTCCCATCTTCTCCTCTGAACCTGCCAGAAGAATACTAAATAGAAGTGGGCTCAATGCGCACCCTAGCCTGAGCCTTCTTCCTGTCCAGAATTCCTCTCCTGTTTTTACTCCTATCTTCACCCTTATGTTAGTTTTTATAAAAGTTTATTTTGTCCTCACTATTAAACCTTCGTCCACTCCTCTCTCTTCCATCCTGTCCACAAAACCCTCTTCTTAACTCAGTCAAATGTTACTATAAAATCCACAAACAGTGCAACTAGCTTCTCTTTCTTTCGCTATAGATTCCTATTCCCTTTTCTTGCACCTGTCTCTCCAACCTCCTTTTAAGCACTACCAACCCTGCCTTCCATTCCTCCGGCCACCCTTCTCTTCTACACACCTTATTGCAAATCTGCCACATCTCTTCTTTCACCCCTATTCCTCCATATTTCAGTGCTTCATTTTCCAAGCCATCCTCCCCTATTGCCTTGCTTCTCTTCAGCCTTGCAATCGCCGCATTCACCTCCTACCTACTAATCTCGTTTTGGCTATCCTCATCCTCCGCTTCCGCTTTTCTTTCTTCGCCCTTTACCCTATTTTCCACACCCCCTAACAGACCCTTGAAATACTTCATCTACTTATTTATCCCGATATGTTCATTTATGCCCTTCCTTCCTTCTCTTTCCGTGTTTATCACTTCCCATTTTCTCCCTTCCGTTACCGCTTTCTCTACCTCTTCCATTCACCCTTCTTTTTCCTTCTGTTGTCCTCCTCCATTAACGTTCTTTCGTGTTTCTCTTTCTCCTGTTGATTTCCCCTTTTTTCATTTCCCCTTTCCTCTATTTTTTTAGATTCTCCTTTATTCGATCTTTACTTTCCGTGCATTCAACGTCCGATCAACATCTCCTAACCAACTCTCCTCCACTTTAAGTTTGTCTAGTAGTCTCGTTTTTTATTTTTTCTGAATTACTTTAACTTTTATCAACTTTTAAATGAACTTTAGAATTGTTCAAATTTCAGAGCTTCGAATTTCAATTTATTAATTTTAAATGTTTCCAATTAGAAAGCATTTAATTATTGACTTTTTAAAAATAATTAAACTTTGAAGATTCACAGTTCTTACAATTCTTCAATTTTGAACGTTGAAAATTACCGTGATTTTTTTGTTGACTTAAATCAATTTTTTTTTTTAATTTAAAAATTTTTTTCAATACTACAGTTTCTTCGCTACAAACATTCAAATTAGAATACATTCAGTTTGATATTTCCTAATTTTTTTAGGTTTACAATTTTAAATTGAACAAGGTTGTGGTTTTAAATCCAAATATTCAAAATAACAATTTAATAATCTCATATTTAAATATTCTAAATTGTTTTTTTTTTCATTTTTAACGTACAAAATTGTCTGGATTTTATATTCTCAGAAATCGTAGATTATAAAATTTTAAGACTTGACAGTGTCACATTATTAGTTTAATTGTCAATGTTTTATAGTAGAAATTTCTTTATTTTTTATATTTTCCAATAAAAATGGCTTCGTTTTAAAAGTTTTTTAGGAATAATTCAATTTTGAAGGTTCATAATTGAAAAAATTCCATTAAAGTTAAATTATAATTTTTTATATAATAACAATTTCAGAATATCAGAATCTTTTACTTTGAAACATGCGAAGACCGAATCCGTTTCAAATCAGACAGGGTTCAACACTTGAAATCGCAGAATCTTTCGGGGACCAAATATTTTGTTTTTTAGAGGAAATTAGGCAATATGTACGTATTTTTCCGATTTTCAAAGAAAAAAAAATTTCTTAAAAGTTATGCGTATTTGAATTTTGTGCTTTGTTTTTAAAAAAACCCGAATTTTTTTCTTTGAAACTCTATTCTGGAAAACCACACCTTTTTTATTCCTTCAAATATTTTTGAAAAGTTTCTACTAATAGAAGAAAGGCGTGTGATCAGCATCATGTAATTTTTGAATTTTTCTCGTAAACTATGAAAGATATCGCAAAAGAACAAAAGATATTTTTCACAGAACTTTTTTAGACTTGCAAACTTTTATATTAACATTTTGTCGTATCTGTCATTGTTTCCAAGAAAAAGTAGAAAATTCGATCGTAAGAAAAAAGAATTCTCTTGGCTACAAAAGTTATTTAGCAAGCATCAAACTTACAAGATATCTTCATTATCAAAGTACAAGTTCAAAAAACAATTGGCAAAAAATTTAAGGTGTGTTTTTGAAGAAAATCTATTTTTAATTTTTTCAGAACAACCGCTGCCATTTTCGGGTTTTTTGAAAAACAAAGCACCAAATTCAATTACGCATAACTTTTTAGAAATTTTTTTTTTGCAAATCGGAAAAATACGTATTCACTAATTTCCTCTAAAAAACAACATATTTCGTCCCCGAGTGATTCTGCGATTTCAAGTGTAAAACCCTGCCTGATTTGAAATGGATTTGGTCCAATTTAAAATTGTCAAATTTGAATCGTTAAAAATTGTGAATTATTTAAATTCCAAAGTTTTCAATGTTTAAATGTGGAACGCTTTCAATTGGAAATAATACAATTTCAATTCCTTTCAATTTTAAATGGTCCATATTTCAAGATTCTAATCTGAAATTGTTCAATTTTAAACGTTTTTAAATTCTCCTATTTTCGAAATTTAAATCTGAAATAATTCAATTTCCATATTCTATATTTCTAAATAAAACTGTTCAATTTTCAACGCTTTGAATCATAAATGATACAATTTCGACTCCTTTCTAATATAATATAGGGGCGAAACTTTCATCCCCAGTGGAAAAACGGGCAGAGAACAATCCTGCATCCGCTACCTGTATACTAATCCCCCACTACGCGGCTTCCCCTCACGGAGCCAGACTGCTTCCGCCGACCCTGGTTGGCGGCAGCAGTTCAGCTGCCTGAGAAAAAATGCGTAGTGGGGGAGCAGTACACAGGTAGCGGGTACGGAATTGACCATTGCCCGCGCAAAACAAGAATTTTCAAAGGATCTTAACTTCCTTGCTACAAATTCGAATCGAATCGTTTATAAGTGATTTCTGAAGAGGTTTTCACGTCCGTTTATTCTATCAAATCCATTTTTTCAAACTTTTTGATTTTCATAAACAAATGACGATGTCAAATGTTTATTTCACATTTTCCACTCTTCAAGAACTTTTAATTTTAAAACAAAATGTAATGTAAAAAGAAAGCTTGATTTTTTTATAGATTTTTAGTTAAAAATAATAAAATTTATGTTACATCAGAATATGGCTACAGCAACACCAGCAACAACTGCGAATATTTTTGCAGACCTGCCAATTCAAGCAAGTTTACGTTCAAAGAGAAGTACCTCAGGTTCATTGCCATTATCGTATTCTGGTAATGCTGAATTAAATGAATTATCTCACCGTGTTTTACGTTCTATCGAAGCTTCTTTAGTGGCTCAATATGATTCTGGAAATTGTCTTAGAAGAGTTCTTTGTGAAGATAACAGACATGCTAAAAGCGTTCAAGGTGGCCAAAGAATTTGGGTTCCTGTCTGGAGGTGAGAATTTAAATTTTGTATTTAGCGGCCTTCCATAAACTACGTTACTAATTTTGGCATATTTTTGACCTCCCTTCCCCGGTCCTCTCGCTGACGACAAAAAGACGAATTTTCAACAACAACAAATAATTTGTAACCAAATAGTTATACTGTCAAGCAAAAGAGACAATTTTTAATAAAATGGTTAAAATTTGAACCAAAAAGTTAAATTTTTAAACCGAAAACATGATTTTTTTCGATGAAAGTTAAATTTTCAATAGAAAAGTTCATTTTTAACCTGCAAAGATGAATTTTCAACCAATTAGTTACATTTTCAACCAAATAGTTGAACTTTCAACTAAAAAAGATAGGTTTTGCAGCAAAAATGGAATAGGTAAATTTGGCGTTTAAAAATTTTCTTTTCAACAAAGAAGGAGCGAGTTTTTCAACCATATAAGTTTACCGAAAGAGGGTGAATTTTTTATTAAATCATCAAGTTTTCAAGCGAAAATCTTGAATGTTTAAGAAAGATGTTGCATTTTAAACTGGAAAAGATTAATTTTCAAAGAGAAAGTTATTTTCAATCAAGAAAGGTACATTTTAAAAAAAAAGTTGAATTGTTAACTAAGAAAGATAAGTTTTCAGATAAAAGTGGAATTATTCAGTTTAAAAAGTTAATTTTGAACAAAGAAACTAATTTTTAACCAGTTAAGCAAAAAAGACGAATTTTTGAAAAAAGTAGTTGAATCCTCAACCAAAAAGATAAATTTTCAACAAAAGAGATTGATGTTATACCCAAAAAGGCGAGTTTCCAACAAAATACATTAATTTGTATTTAATAGTTGAATTTCCAGCTTATAAAGGTTAGATTTTCAACCAAAAATAGAAAAGTTGAATTTTCTGTTAAAAAAATTAATTTGTAACAAAAAAAAAGATTTTTAACCAAATATTTAAATTTTTAACAAAAGAGGTGAATTTAAAGAAAAATTAAACAAAGTAGTTCGACTTTCAACCAAGTAGTTGAATTTTGAACCTAAAACAAAAAAGATGAGTTTTTGATTGAGAAGATCAATGTTTTACCAAGAAAGACGATTTTTCAACAAAATTTGAATTTTAAAACCAAAAGGACGCATTTTCAAGAAAACAGTTGAATTTTCGACGCGTAAATATGATTTTCCAAGATAAAAGTTAATTTTCTACCAGATAGTTTAATTTTAAAATGAATAGTTAAATTTTTAGCAAATAATTACATTTAATACCAAAATAGTTTGCTTTTGAACCAAAAATATGAGTTTTCAACAAAATAATTATTTTTTAACTGAATTATTTAATTTTTAAGCCAAAAAGACGAACTTGTCATGTAGTTGATTTTTCAACAACAGAAGAGGATTTCTCAAAAAACAATTTCTCAATAAAGCATTATAACCAAAAATTATGAATTTTTAACTAAAATAATAAACCTTTAAAAAAAATTAACAAAACAGTGTATCATTTAACAAAATAGTTTTTTTCAACCAAAATTACGAATTTTTAACCACAAATTTAATTTCCTACCGAATAGTTTGATTTTTGAATCAAAAGTTTACCTTCAAGGCAAATAGTTCTATTTTATACCGAAATAGTTGAATTTCTAATAAGAAATATGATTTTGCAACAAAATAGTTATTTTTAACGAAATTATTGAACTTTCAAGCCAGAAGCACACATTTTCTACAGAACATTTACATTATAAACACAAAAATATAATCTTTCAAGTTTAATTTCTAATCAAATGGTTGAATTATATACCAAAATAGTTGAATTTTCAACAACAAATATGATTTTTCAAACAAAAAATTAATTTTCAAGTGAATTGTTGAATTTTTAAGCCAAAAGGACGATCTTTCTACAAAACAGTTGCATTTTAAACCCGAAAATATAAATTCTCAACAAAAAGTTAATTTACCACCAAATAGTTTAATTTTCAGCTAAAATGATCAATCTTAAACAAAGAAAGAAATTAATGTTTCATAAAGTACTTGAACTTTAAACCAAGTAGGGAGAACCTCCCTGCAGTAGATAATTCAACCGACAGTGGATAATCGTTAATTAAGAGCACAAAAAAAAAAGAAAAATTATTTATTTTAATTTTAATTAACGTAATAGTTCAAATTTTAACCCAAAAGGATTTGAAATTAAAATCAAAAACAGTCAAATCTAATCTGCAACCGAAAATGTAATAGCTAAATTTTGAACCAAAAATGAATTCTATTAATTAAGTTCGCATTTAAGCGAAAAAATGAGAAAGGGGGACTTGAAAACAGCAAAAAAAAGAATTTTTTTAAAAGGAGGGAAAAGAAGGAAATAAGGAAAGGAGTGCGAGGTCTGAAACTTTATCAAAGTTTATTATTAGGAAACTGTTACCAACTGTAGTTTTTCTATGTTTTCCTCCGCCCTCCTCACATTGGTAACATAGTTTATGGACGATTTCCCTTAAATTTTTTTGTATTTTTATTTTGTACTTTATAAATTGCAAACCTTTCTTTACAGTTTAGGGATGAGCTGGGTCTCTGGAAGAATTCTGAATAAGTCACCATGGTCGGCAATGTTGAATTCTATAAAAGCTTCAATCCTCGGATTGGGAAATGCCGACTGCGCCTCACTTTATGCTGAATGTAATCTCGAAAGGGAAAGAACTAAAAGACGTCGAAGACGAAGGAAGTGATGCACAGATGGAAAAAGAAATTTCAAAAACTCAGATAATAATAAATTTTTAGTTACCAAAATTTCAAGACTATTAAGCCCCGAAATCCAAAACTGTTCTTTATACCCTCCTCAAAAAGTTGGATAGGATTTAATAAAAAAAAACAATTATATTTTTCAATCCATTTTCTGCATCCGCAATTTTAAGAATTTTAGCGAAATAGGCCAGTGGCCCAGTAATTCCTATATCTCTGGATTTCTATATTTTTTTTATACAAATGCAATCAAATCCTATCAAATATAGTATCCCAAATTCCCATCCATTTTAATATGCTTGTTGAATGGAAATTACATTATATATGATTTTCCACATTCAGGTCCACTTTAATACGCTTTTTTTTATAGAAATAGAATAAAATTTGTCAAACATTTTTTGGGAAATCTTATACAATTCTATCAAAATTTTTTCAATGAAACTATTACATCTTAACAGCACAAGAATTGTATCAAATCCTATCCAGAATCGTGGAAATTTCTATCTAACTCTGTCTGTCGAGAAATCTTATACTTTTTCTATCAACAGTTTTTGATTAAAGCTCGAACGAATCTTATCCGCACTACAAACTTGTATAAAATCCTATTTTCTAGAACCAGGAAGATTGTTATCGAATTCTACTCCTCAAAAAATCTTATACTTTTTTATCAACATTTTCCTATTTATAATCTATCAAATCTTATCCCCCATCAGGGTTTTGTCTGATCCTTTTATCTAATTCCTTTCTTTTCCTTTTGCCGCTCAATTTGGAAGATTTCTATCAAATTCTATTCCGTTGTAAAATCTTATAATTTTTATATCGACAGTTTTGGATTATATATAAAATCTATAAAATCTTATCCGCAAAACAGATTTGTACAAAATTCTGTTTTATAGAATCTGAAAGATTCCTATCGAACTACGCATCTCACAAAACCTTATATTTTTCTAGCAAGATATTGTTATGAAAACTCTATCAAATTTAATAAAATTAGACAAATTTGATAAGAAAGTAGAAGATTTCTTGACAGATACAATTTTATAGAAATTTTCAAGATTGTGATACGTAGGATTGGACACAAATCTGGAGTGGATATGATTTGATAGAATTTCAGTGAGAAAATCTTGATAGAATAGTATAAGATTTCTCGAATGATAGAGTTGGATAACATCGGAGATAAAATCTGCCAAGATTTTGGACCATAGGAGTTGAGATAAGTCCTCTCCCAATAAGATTTGATTATATTCTAATGAGATCTGTTGAAAGAAAAGTATAAGATTTCTTGATGGGTAGAATTTGATAGAAATTTCCAAAATTGTGGAACATAGGATATGATACAAGTTCTTTTTGAATAAGATTTGATAAAGTTTTAATTAAAAATCTCTTGATAGACAAGTATAAGATTTCTTCATGGATAGAATTTCATAGAAATTTGCATAGTTGTGGAAGATAGGACTTGATAAAAGTTCTTTCTGAATAATATTTGATAGAATTTTTATGAGAATCTGTTGACAGAGAAGTATAAGATTTCTCGATGAATATAATTTGATAGCCGAAATTGTGGAAGATAGAACATGATACAAATTGTTTTTGAATAAGATTTGAAAGAGGTTTCATGAGAATCTGTAAACAGAAAAGTATACGATTTTTCGATGGATAGAATTTCATATAAATTTTCAAAATTGTGGAAGATAGGACATGATGCAAGTTTTGCGTGGATAAGATTTGATAAAGTTTTAATAAAAATCTCTTGATAGAAAAGTATAAGATTTCTGTTAATGGAATGAGCTAATAAAGTTTGATTCGTGTAATTTCTTTGATTCAATTTGATAGGATTTGTATTAAATGTGATTACAGAATTTTATTTAAATTCGCCCAGTAATTCAGATGCTAGGGATTTTAATAAGTTGGCTAATATTTGCGATTTCTATTCTTCCCAGGAAGAATTTTGCCAAAAAATACAACTCGTTCAACTTATTAAAATCGCTAGCATCTGAACTACTGGGCCGATCTGAAAACTTTAAAATAAAAAGTTGTGCAGGTTTCAGTTGCTCTCAATTTGAGTGCTTGTTTAGGGGAATTGGTCAATTAGAACTCGAGATATACTCAAAAACGTCCGGAAAAAAATGGAACATTGATATCACGAAAACGCTTCCATAAAAAAATGGTGAGTGTGATTTTCGTGTTTAGTGGGCCAAAATACATGGGAAAATCATAGTGAGATATGGTGAGCAGAAATTTTTTTTTTTTTTTGTAAACAAGTGTAATTATACTGCCTTAGTTATAAATTAACTAAAACATCCGTGCTTTTTAATACTGCTGCCCGATCAAATAAAACCTTTCAAATTATATTATAAATTATTGAAAGCATTATTATGTTAGTGTTTTTCGCTGCAAATTAGTATTTTTAAAGAAGAACTTTAATGTAAAATCATGAATTATTATCAAAGAAGATTTACAATTTCGAAAATTTTTAGGTTTTATTAGCGTATTCAATCGGAAATTGGTATTTTCAAACAACAAAATTTAAACAGAACATATTAATAAGATTCCCTATTTTCAAAAATTTTGGGTTAGTTAATTAGCTTTTTACGCCAGAAATTTTTTTTTTAAACAAAAATGATTCGCTTTTAACTACAATTTACCTTTTTAATCAATCCCTGCAAGAAACGTAAAATTCAAAAGTATTGTTTCGCATTCACGATTTGTTTCCGTGAAGTCTGTTATGTGTCAGTTTCGCATTGGAGGTTAGCCGAAAACGTTTAAATGCGCTACTTCTTATATAACATTAAATTCCTGAATGCGTTTGAATACGAAAGATAAAAATTTTTGCACGCAATGCTTTTTAATGCGACACTTCACATTCGTTTTAATGCTTTCTAATGCGACCGAATGAGAGAAAATTTCAGAGCGAAATGAAATTTTTTAAATCGAGAGTTCGCAGTACGAACTAATACTTTTAAAATCTTTTTTTCGGAACAGAAAACAGAATTGAATCGCATTCAAAATGTCAATACATTTTAATACTTTTCAATACGACGTTTTTTGCAGGGATTTTAGGTTATGTCCTTCCAACCGAAAATTGGTATTTTGAATAAAAAATTATTAGATTTCAAAGATGCAGAATGTTTGAACTACTCGCATTTTTCGGTTATGTTAGCGTTTTTTAAAGGAGGTTATAGCGTTTTCAAACAAAAATCATTAGATTCTAAAGAAGCTTTACAATTTCTAAACAATTGTCTGTTGTGATAAGTTAGAAATAGCAAATTCTAATTTAAGTCTAAGTAGCTTAAAATTTCTGAAATACTAAAACTAGAAATTCCAAGCTAAAAATAACAATTTTGTCGGAAATGGGTATTTGAAAGAAACGTATCAAATGTCAAAAAATATTTCGCCTGCAATTTTTATTTTCTAACAAAAGTCATTATATTTGAATCCAACTATTTTTATTTAAAATAATCAATCTTGAATGCAATTTTGAACTTTGATAGTATTTTTCGTCAGAAATTGAAATTATTATTAGAAAATTATTAGATTTCCAAGAAAATTCACGATTTTTTAACAATTGTAGGTTAAATTTCCCTTTTACATCAAAAAATTGTATTTTAAACCAAAAATGATAATAAGTACATGATTTACAATTTTTTAACAATTTTGGATGTTAGTGCTTCTCATCGGAAATTTGCATTTTTAATTTAAAAAAATTATATTTCCAACATTCACAATGTTTTATCAAATTTAGGTTATGTTATCGTTTTACACCACAAATCAGTATTTTTGTTAACAAAAAATAATATTTCAAAGAAGGTACACAATTTCTGTACAAATGTTTAGATAAAAAATGATAGATTTTGCTTAGAAAATTTTCAATTTTGGAACAAGTCGCCTTTAACAAAAAAGGTGAACTCTTAGCGAACAATGTAATAACATTAATCTTCTTGGTGACTAAATCACCTTTTAAGTTCCAAATAACTATTAAGTGGAAAGTTCCATTAAAAATTAAAATATTCGGTTGAAAATTTATGTATTTTGTTAAAAATTATTCTCTTATGGTAGAAAATTATTCCTTTGCTTGAAATTTCATTTGTTTTGTTGAAAATTGGTTTTTTAAATTGAAAATTAATTTTTTTAACTAAAAAGTTAACTTCATTTTTCGTAGAATTTTTTTTTATAGACTATGAATCTTTTTGTTTGAAAATTCATCTGTTTGGTGAAAAATGTAACTGTTTTGTTGAAAATTTATTTTATTTGGTGAAAAACTTATTTCTCTGACGTACAAATAATCTATTCTATTTTTTGTTAAAAGTTGATCTTTCTTAGTTTAAAATTTACCCATTTTTATGAAAATTTGCCTTTTTTGTGTTTTGTATCATTTTTTGTATCATGTTTGTTTGCACATCAATTTTCTTCAGTTTGAAATTCAACTATTTGTTTGAAAATGTGTTTTGTTGAAACTTTGTTTTTTTGTGGGAGAATATTAATCTTCTTGGTGACTAATTAACCTTTTTGGTTAAAAATTTAACTATGAGCTGGCGAATTCACTTGAAGACTAAAATAGTTGGTTGAAAATGAATTTGTACGGTTACAAATTTAACTATTTCGTTTACAATTTATTTTATTTCCTTAAAAACTTATTTCTCTAGCTGAAAATTAAAATATTCTATTTTTGGTTGAAATGAACCTTTTTGGTTGAAAAATCCATTAAAAATCAAAATATTTGGTGGAAAATTCATTTGCCTGGTTGGAAATCTAACTATTTCGTTCAAAAATTTATTTTATTTGCTTAAAAACTTATTTCTCTAACTGAAAATTAAACTATTCTATTTTTTGTTATACATTTTTTTTTATTTGAAAATTCATCTATTTTGTTGGAAATTTTTCTTTTCTTGGTAGAAAATTAACCTTTTTGGTTGAAACTTCCGTTGCAAATCCAAATATTCCATCAAAAATTCATTATTTTGTTAAAAATGATTCTTTTTTGGTAGAAAATTAGTTTTTATCATTGAAAATCAATTTTTTAAACTAAATCTTTAACTAAATTTGTTATCGAAAATTTTTGTATAGACATTTAATCTTTTTGGCAAAAAATTCATTTACTTGATTGAAAATCTAATTATTTCGTTGAAAATTTGTTGTATTTGTTTAGAAACTTATCTCTCTAACTGAAAATTAAACTATTCTATTTGTTGTTGAAAATTTATTTATTTTCACTTGAAAATTCATCTATGTTGACAATTTTTCTTTTTTAGGTAGAAAATTAACCTTTTTGGTTGAAAATTTCATTAAAAATTAAAATATTTGATTGAAAATTCATTTATTTTGTTAAAAAATCTTATTTTTTGGTAGAAGAATAATCCTTCTGGTTGAAAATTCATCTATCTTGTTGAAAATTCAATATTTCTATTTGAAACGTTAGGAATTTGAAGCGGTTTAAATTGAATTTAATATAGTACCTTCATTAATTTCACCGAAATATGCAAAGAATAAAAAGATAAAATAAAAAATTGTTTGAATTATTGTTCCAATTTGTGGACTTTCGAGGCAAATTCAAGAAATAATTCATTAGGTGTGTAGGATATTATTTAATTATTTAATGGGATCGTTGCATGAATTTTAGGTAATATATTTTTTAAATACTGCATAACATTCTGAACATTTTGGTGCATTTAAAAAAATTTTTGAAAACTTCATTGTGGAGAAAAAAATGTTTAAGAAAAGTATTGAAATCCCTATTCAAAAGCTCTGTGACCTTGAAACGTCACTTCCCAAAAAGCGCGTAACCAATCAGAATAATGATCTATTGACTAACGAAGTATCTAGCAGACAGCTGGCGAAAATTCAATTTACAATTTCTAACAGAGATATTTATTTACTCATAATTGTCGAAAAACAATACAATTTTGCTTAAAATATAAAACCTTAAAAAAGATAGTAATGAATAATATCATTCAAGTGCGTGAGAATGAAATGTTTCCAAAGATAACCTCAATTTGAATATCTTTTACAATAGGTTATGTTTACTGTTTACCCATTCAGTCGCTAGCGGCCATATTATATTCCATCTATTCCATCACCAACCGGACAACCGCGCTAATCAGAATGAAGTACTTCCTGCAAAGTACTTCCCGCAAAAATTCAAAAAATATACTTTTTAAACATTAAAAAAAATATTTAAACTTGATTTAAAAAAACTTTCCTTCCGTAGTTACATTATATTTTTGGTGTTCTTTTAATTTTACTAGGAAAAAAAATTATTTAAAAATATGCAACAACCCCATTGATCGATGGTGCTAATATAGTTAAAAGTATCTTGTAATATATTGTCTCAAAGCTTTCTAAAATAAAAATATCAATAATGAAAGATGAGCGACTGACCAAACAAGTGTACAAAGGTAAAGTAAATGGCAGAATGCCGAGAGGTAGACCGCCGAAAGAATGGTTAGAATCGGTAAATGAGACATTAATCCGAAGAGACGTAAGAAGCCATAGAAACACACGAGCTTGCATGAAAAAATGCATGGACGTGAAGGAAGCTAGAGTAGTATGCCAGAACAGAAAAGTGTGGCGACAAATAGTTTGTAAACAGAGTGACAATAGAATGAATGAAGCCTGAAACAAAGACCTTGGAATCTAATGGGCCCAAGTGGGGAACCATACATAACAATTTTGTGAGGCTCTTCACTTGGGGTGATCGCTAGAGAGATTGATCAGCAACCTGGGTCGGAGCAGTGTTGCGGAATAAACGTGTCATTTGAATAAATGACACGAGAATTCCAGATCAATCTAAAACATATATACCTAACACCTATATACCTACATGCTTTACACCTATATTAATCTACATCAATCCAACCATTTTTCCAACCGAGCAAGTCACGCCTACCCCGAAAGGGAAATGGCTTAATGGTATAATAATAATAATAATAATAATTGAATCCCTGAAAACTAAAAAAAATAATAACTAAAATTAATTATGCCTATTCCGAGTGGTGAAATTTAAGCACCACATCCATTTCACCTTTCACATTCTTCATAAAATAAATGCTCTTGCGCACTTTTGGATATATACCTTAGAAGGACAAAATAGTAGTCAAAATTTGACTAGAGTTATTATAAAAAGCGATATTTAACACCTCATTTTTTCTAATCATTACAATCGATATTTTCATGCCTACATAATTTCATATCAAAAGCGTCTGAAATTCAACAATTTCCACTTCATAATTAGTTAATTTAAAATTTAGACTATTTGAACTATTTGAACTTGAACAATATTTGACTGTTGAAGACTTCATAAATGAATAATTCTGTAGGTTTTAAAATAATTGTTAATTGAAAACCTGTGTCTATTAGATATTAGTTATCTTCCATGCATCAGAAAACAAAAAAGCTTTATTAGTGATTTCCGGATACTTAAAAATATTAGCATCCATAATAATGTTAAAAATACGAAAATAAGAATTTTTTCGACATATTTTGGTAGATTGCAAAACAAAAACGTTTATTAAACGATTCAAAATTGATTTTGATTTTCAGGATCCTCGAGTCATCGCATTTGAAATTATTCAGTTTTGAAAGCTTATAAATTTGTAATCATTTATTTGTAAATCTCTTAATTTTTATTCGTTCAAATCAAACTATCAAAATTTTTTTAATGTTCAGTGTGTTAGTGCTTTTTCAGAATCATTAAACTTCAACGTGCATTCAATTTCAAATTCTGAAAACTTGAAATTCAAAATTATTCCATTTTTAGTACTAGGAACATTCAACATTAAAAGAATAATTCATGTTTCTCATGTTTTGATGTTAATTTTTCTACTATCGAAAGCTTCTAAACGAAAATTGCAAATTTTTCATAGCTTTCAATTTGAACGAAGTTAAAGTGATTTTTGCTTGGACATTTACTAATTTTCCAGGCTTCAGAGATTTACTTATTTCATTTTAAAGGCTGCTTCTTTGAATTTTTTACAATTATAAATATTTTTTTCTAATCAGTCTCTACTTTTGAAGCCCGTAGAATAAAACGTATTCAAATTAGATAAAGCTTCTGTGTCATTTCTGCTGTTGTGTTTAATCAAATTTCGTAATTTTTAAGCGGATTTTTTTAACATGAATACACGAAGGTGTATTAGATTAAGTGTGTAAATAATTATGTTTTTTCATTTTGAGGTGACGTAGCCTGTTTACATGTTTCACAATATTACCTTCGTACTGCTTTATTTATAGACCAGGGCTCTTTATTGTTTGAATCAAGTTGAAAATTAATACTTACTTAAATTTTTCTAATTTTGATTCAGGAAGATGACCCGAAAACATTTTCACTATCCGAAAAAAACCTGTGAAATGACTAGAAATTATTGTCGTAGAGTTTCAGTGGTGATTTTGAATAACAGACATTATCCGATTAAACTAAAATTTGGAGAGCTTTCTGCTGTTGGGCGGATCAAATTTCTACTCACTGTTAGAATCGGCTACTCAATAAAAGGGTTTTTGGACCTACTCTACTGCGTATATCACCCTCGATCTAGATGTCGTCTTAAAAAGTCTCGGATAGGAGGAAAAATCAGTAATAATTCATACCGAGATTATGCAATAACGGGAGTATGTACTTGAAATAACTCAAAGAAAAAAATTATTGATGCAACTAAAGACTTTATTTCATTTTATTACTAACGTTTACATTTTTTAAAGATATTTGCACACAAAAAACGCATATCCATACTATTTACGCTATACCGTCTGCAGACGGATTTTCACTAGAGGCGCTCGCATTTGCTTAGACCTTTAGCCAAGGAAGTGGAAAACTGCAGAAAACCTTTCCCGAGCGCAGCCGGTTACCGACAATAATCCGTCGTCTCCTTACTAAGTAAACACCATCTTAACTGGACGATTGTTTAGCGGCTGGAGGGGTCTAACATTCGACACGTCTCCCCCGTCCAACTTTATTTTCCTGAATCCATTTAGCTGAAAGGAAAAGTAGGAATATGAAATAGTATAAGTAAATAAATTATCAAACTAATTTTTGTATATATTCTGAATGAATATATATTCTTACCAGGTTTTCGGAAATAGCCATCATAATATCAGGGTTGAACCAAGTCACAGATTCCGAGCAAGGTGGATAATCTAAAGAGCCTTTGCAAAATAGAGAAAATCCATGAAAATCTTCATTCACAAAACTTACTAAGGGAAACGGTTTTAGCACAGCTGTTGAATTTATGGATTGCACCTCATGTATAATTTTTTCCAGCTCCTCGAACAAAGGTTGGGGTTTAAAATCTGGATTCTGAAATTTGAAGGATGAGTCAAGAATATAGGATTTTTCGTACAGACAAGTTCAATATTTTTTTCCTTTTAATTTTTGTAGAACATGCATTTTTAATAGGATTTCAAAGGATTAAAAAAAATTTAGAATATTTTTGTAAAATTCAAGGTATTTTTAATAGCTTTAAATGCTTTAAGGGATTTCGAAATGATTTAAAATATTTCAGGGTATTTAAGATTTTAAATATTTCAAGGTATTGCCAAAATTTTTAATGAATTTAAAAGATTTCAGATTTCTCAAAAGATTTCAAGAAAATTCCTATTGATTACAATGAAGTCAAGGGATTTTAAAGAATTTTGAAAATTCCGTTTAAAAGTTTATGAGGATTTGAATTTTCGAAGCATTGTTGAGAACTTTGATGAGTGTCAAGAAATTGCAAAAAATTTTAAAGTATTTGAATTATCTTAGGATATTTCTAATAGGTTTCAATAATTTAAAGTGATTCCAAAAGAGTTTGAAAGTTTCAGGGTATTTTAATGCATTCAAATAACTTTTTAACATCTTGCAAAAGCTCCACTCAGGAATATTCCAAGGAATGTTCAATTTATTTCAATAATTTTCCGGAATTTCAACAAATTTTAACTAATTTCGGGTCCATAAAAAAATTTTGATGCATTTTCAAGGATTTTAATGATTTTGCGGAGTTTAAAAAATGCCCATGCGGTTTGAAAGAATTTCTCAGACTTTCGAAAAATATGCAACAGTTTTACAGGACCTATGAGGTTTTAAGTTTTTTCTAAAGTTTCGAAGATATTTTATAAGATATCTTACGATTTGAATGGTTTTAATGGACTTCAAGAGACCTCAAAGCATTTTAGTACTATTTAAAGGATTAAAGGAAATATCATCATGTTGGACAGAATTTCACAGGATTTCATAATATTTTTCATGAATTTTAAAGAATTATTCACAAGAAGTTGGGGATTTCAAGGGGTTTCAAAGATTTTCAAATTTTCATAATTTCATTTGCAATTTACCTCGAATTCTCAATAATTTATCCTGAATTCAACGCATATTCTCATATATTTTGATTTTCAATTCACTGCAATTATTTTGCAATTTTGTGAATTTTTCCAAATCATTGCGGTATTTCTCATTTGGAAAAAATGTCAAGTCCACAAAAAATTAGCAAAATCAATTATTTCCGTGACTTATCACAGCGGTGTCTCTTAACCCCCATGGGATGTTGAAAAGGATTAGAAATGTTAACTACATTATTTTGCCAATTTTCGTGGACATCAAATTTTTCTGAATGAGAGATAACGCAACTTGAGTTTTCAAAAATGTGACTTGCCGGGGTTGTTATGACTCTACCCCAATTAATTTGGAATTTAGCTTAAATTCTTATTAATTTATCATAAAATATTCTTGATTCTAAGTCATTTCTTGGGATTTTCTTAAATTTTGCAAAAATTGTTTCAAACTTACTGAATTTAATGAATTTTTGCATATTTTTAAATTGTTATATCATCATTGGATTCCTCTCACTTTTCTGAAATTCCTTTACATCCACTTCAAATTTACTTAAATCAACTGAATTGAAAAATTTTTTAAATACATTTGAGTTCTTTTGAACTTAACTTGGATTGTTTTGAAGTATTAAGAATTCAACCTTTTTGAATTCGTTTTAATTGCAAAAAAACAATAGTCACATTACTAATGCATTCAAAGCTTTTTTTATCTATTGTTAATTTACATTATTATTGTGAATATATTTTTTTTCAAATTAAAACGAATTCGATAGAATTAGATTCATAAGACTTAAAAAAATTCAAGCTGATTTTAAGAGAATTCAGATGGATTTGAAAACTAACTTTTGGTCACTTTTTCGGTCTAAACAGGTTAATTTTTCCAATTCATTCAAACTGTGGCAGCCCTGAGAATAATTAATCAAAAAAAAATTTATTTTTATTCCTTCTATTCCATTCATAAAAGATTTTGCATTAAAAATGTTACAAAATCATCTGCTCTTTGAATATTAAGGGACAGGAAAAAAAAAATTATTCTAGAAAAAATGAGGGAATTTTGAAAATAAATTGCTGCGGCCACCCTGAAGGGCTGTTACATAATCAGCCCCCCCCCCCTTATTTTCTCACTTTCATTTTTAGCGAGACAATGTTTGCGTATTATTTCGTGAAAATAATTAATGAACATTTATTGACAGAAGGTATTCCAACTAATTAATTTGAACGTCTTACTTCGGATTCATTTGAAGCCTGGAGCCACACTTTAATAATTGCAAGTCCGTCCTTCTGTGATTGAGCTTTCTTAAATGATTTCCAGTCTTCTTTATAAAAATACACCTGCATCTCCATATCATACCTATTAAATAGAAATGATGACATGAAATCTTATATCGAACGTTTTGTTGATGCTAGTGGCAATAATAATATTAAAAAAGCATCTTTGACTTACGAAATCGTGTGTGTAGCGTCAACCATTGTATGCAAAGACTCCCCCCACTTTTTATTTGTGAAGTTAAAATGATAATTATTATAATTATTATGATCTTCAGTAATGGTTCCATTGATTACTCACTAAATTTGATTTCGTGAAAATTCTACTACTTGATTAACAAATCGAATCTTTGACTAATAAAAGATTATTATTTTGTCATTTCACGAATTAAATAGACAAAAGGCACAAATTTATTATACCTACGAAAGTTTTTGAGCAAAAATATTTACTGATTTTTGGGTAATTTCGGTTATTAAAGAATGAGTGAACTTTCCTTTTTGATTGTTTTCGATATAGAATCGAAATTCTGCGGAATTTTTTTTTATTTTGAATACGTAAGATAAAATACATAGGTGTCTGAATGATTCTAGTTTTTGTTTGCATTCTACCTACAAGTCTCACAATATTGCATTCTCACTGTGTCAACAAAATTACAAATGCTACATCACCGCGTTTTTCTAAATAAATTTTTCAATTTGTTTTTTCTTTAATTCAAGTAGTAAAATATCACTAGTAAAACTAGCTAAATTCAAATACTCTCAATTTAGAGTTTGAAAATTTTTTGGAAGACTTACCTTTTTTTGGGCCCATCGGAAAATGGTTTCTTCAAATACGTAATTCCCATGAAGGGGTCCACCAGTAAGCCTTGGATGTTTTCCAGACCAATCAGCTTTTATTTCCACTTATTATAGAAAAGGTGAAAGAACGCATAAAATAAAATAAAGCAGATTTAAATTTATGATTTAAAATAATTAATGTTTCGTACCAGTGTGACCAGTATTTTTAATGGTCATATTCCTTGGTAATTCATTCAAGTCTGACAATTTCATTATTTCCGGGATACTTGGATAATTCATATCTATGATGATTTCATCCATAGCCGTGGGAGATTGAAAATTTCCCTTACATCCTGCATAATGTTTGCCTCAGTTTTTGGCATCTTTATAACTGAATGTGCCTGGAAGAAACGAATAAAAATTGGGGAAATATAATCGTATCTCTAATGTGTATCCATTCATATTTATTTGTATAACAAATTATGAAACGTGTTCACAAAGGTTTTTAAAATATCACTTACTTGCCCCTAAAATAAGACTGAAAAGAATAGTCGCTGTCATGTATCGCAGGTTCATTTCGAAACTCTGCATATTCTAAAAGAAAACATGAAGAAAACAATATTACAATCTAATATTTAGATATAAATTTTTTATTCTTACTTCTTTCTTGCTTCTCTTGAAGATCCAGCGGTGTTGTGAATAAATTGTAATGTCTATAAATCGGATGCCAGTACCTTGAAGAAAGAATTTGCTCTTGAAGAAACGACTATATATAGGCCGATATTCTTATCTTTCTTATCTTTTTTAATTATAGTACATTATGCGCGTAATGGTGTCGCGAATGTAGTTTTGTACAAGTTTTTAAAGTTTGTCGCATTTAAAATTTAGTGATAACATCAGTGGAGCACACTAGATTCTTGAGTAGGAGAACACCCCCACCCCCCTCCCAACCCTGGAGGAAGAACTTACATTGACTTTATCTTTCACATTCTTCAACATCTTCTTCACATCTCTTCAACTTCAAAAAATTTTTATTAAAGATTCTAAAAATATAACTATTTAAAATTTAATAATATTTGACTTTGAAAAATTTCATGAAAGAATAATCATATTTTTATGCTATAGGTTTTAAAATAATAATTTGTTAAAAACATGGGTCTATTCGACATGAATCATCTGCAACGCATCAGCAAATAAGAAATTCTAATAATGTGTTTCTGCTCATAATTTTTATGTTTTCTCTAGTAATCCAGTATATAAGTTTTGAAGTCTTTTAATTCTTAATCGTTCAATTTGAACTATTTCCATTTTCAAATGTGCAGTGTTTTCAGTACTTTCAGAATTATTAAATTTGTACGTGCTATAGTTTGCTGTACTTCAGTTTTGGAAGATTGCAATTTCAAATTGCACATTGCGAAGCTGGCTTCTGATTTGATATTCTGAAATTCTGAAAAGTTGAAATTCAAAATTATCTGATTATTGGTACTAGGAACATTCTAAATTAAAGGAATTTCAGTTTTCTTTCCATTTGTAAGCCCGTTCGTCCTGCTTTTCTCCAGGCAAATCCAACGCAAAAGGGCATATAAGCGTCAAAGTTTGGAATTCTAAAATGACTTCAGTGCGAACATTTCTCACAGGAAAAGTTCCTTTCATTCATTTAAAAGTTCAATTTTTTTTATAGTTTTTAATTTGAAAGAGACCATATTATTGTATGTATATGTGTATATATATATATATATATATATATATATATATAAAACTTAAATCTTTCTCTAAAAAATAGGTGTGTCACGAAAATCTCAAAAGCATTTTTGTCCTTAATGCCGATTGGGTAATTTGAAAAACTCGAAGGAAAGAATGTTGCCAAATTCACACACATAATTCAGAACTGAGTTTCAGTTGAAGGACAGGGACAAAGTTAAATTTTCAAGCAAACTGATGAATCTTTGATAAAAAAATGAATGAATATTTCCACCAAAAAATATTTTAATTTTCAATGAGAAACTATTAAATTAAACCAAAAATACGGATTTTCAACAGAAGAGTTGAATTTTCTACCAAGAAAGATTTTTCAATCAATGAAGAAAAAATCGTATGCAAAATGTTGAGTTTTTAAGCCATAGAAACGAATTTAAAAAAAAGGTTGAATTCACAACCCAAAAATATGCATTTTCTACCAAAATAATTGAATGAAGTAGCTACATTTTTAGTACAAAAAGTTTTTTCTTACAAAATTTTTGTTAAATTTTTACCACAGAAATGAACTTTTACCTAAAATTATGCATTTTCAATTTTCTACCAAAAAAGACAAATTTTGAACAAAATAAATGAATTTTCAACGAAAAAAAAATTCAACAAAAAATATAATTGTTTAATTTTAAGTTAAAGGTATAAGTTTTCAACAAAAAAAAAATCAATTTTAAACGAAATTGTTGAATTTTCAACCAAAGAAATGAATTTCCTCGCACAGAGATTAAATTTCTATAAAAAAAAAATCAACGAAAAATGGAATAGTTGAATTCTTTGTTTAAAAAAATTCATTTTTAAAACAAAAAAACGATTTTTCAACCAGATTTGTTGAATTTTTAACCAAAGAAATGAACTTTCAACTAAAATTATGCATTTTCAATCAAAAAAAAAAAAAAAATTTTTAACCAAATAGTTGAATTTTCAACACAGTAGATGTATTTTCTACCAACAAAAGACAAATCTTTTCAACCAAATATTTTAACTTTCAATGGAATTTTCAACCAAAAAGGTTAATTTGCTATCAAAAGAAGACAAATTTCCAACAAAATAGATGAATGTTCTACTGAAAAAAATTAATTCAAAAAAATATAATAGTTTAATTTTCAGTCAGATGAGTTTTTAAGCAAATAAAATGAATTTCCAAAGCAATAGTTAGATTTTCAACCAAACAGATGAATTTTTTGCCAAAAATATTAAACGTCTATAAAAAAAAATTTCGAGAAAAAATGTAGTTAAATTATTAATTTAAAAAATTAATTTTCTATTGAAAAAACTAATTTCCAGCCAAAGAAATGAATTTTATAACAAAAAAGAATAATTGTTAACAAAATACATGAATTTTTAATTAAATATTTCATTTTTCAATGGAAATTTAAATCTTATAGTTGAATTTTCAACTGAAAGGGTGAATTAGTCACCAAAAAAATTAATATTCTACCACAAAAGACAAAGTTTCAACAACATAAAGAAATTTTCAAACAAATAGTTGAATTTCCAATTGAAGAAGATTTAGGCTCAAACAATTATGATGTAGTTAAATTTTCGGTTAAAAAATTAATTTTTAATAAAAAAAACTAATTTTCAAGACAAATAAATTAATTTTGAACCAAAACGATTAAATTTCTATCAAAAAAGATTAGTTTTTAACAAAATACATGAATTTTCAGCCAAAAAGGTGAACTAGTCACCAAGAAGGTTAATTTTCTACCATGAAAGACAAAGTCTCAACAAAATACAGGAATTTTCAACCAGATGTATTTTTCTTTTTTTTTAAATGTTGAAAAAATATCAAAAGTACGGTGTCAGAGTATTACACACGCAGAGTATTGATACATTAAAAAAATAATCTAGAATTTTCTAGGAAACTTCTGTGAATAATATACAAAGTTTTAAAATCTTGAAAAATTTTCTGTAAAATCTATAACAAAATGTTGGAAAATGATCCGAGTATTTTTCCTGAAGACAGGATAATTAGGTAATTAAAATGTTCTAGTCAAACTAAATAAAATAAAATAACTTCACTTGAATAAAACTAAAATTGAAATAAATTATATATCAGAAGGAAATTATTATATTATATATTATCTCATCTTATATGTTATAAGGATATTATAATCTTTATACTATAAAGACAAAATAGTAGTCAAAATTTGACTTTTATTATCATGAAATAAGATATTTAATATCTCATTGTTCTCAATTATTGTAGTTTTAAAAGACTTGAAATCGAAAATTGTTTCATCCTTTAGGTTTTGAATCGAAAATTTTCAACCTGAAGTCTCTTACTAGTGTAACACCGTACATTTTTCAATAAAAAATTAGTATTTTTGACCCTTAGATAATCTCATATTGAAAGCGTTTGAAATAGGTTGAAGATTAAAATAGATTAAAGGATTTTTAAGACAATTTCAGATTTTAAACAGTGTCTAATATTGAATACCGCGGAATAAAATGTATTGAAATTAGATAAAGCTCATCTGTGATAAGTTATACATTATTGTTCTGAGTTTAGAATTCACACACTTCAAATGTTTTAATTTTTAGTTTAAATGATTCAAAATCAGAAGAATTCTGTGTCAATTTTGTTGTTGTAATAATTAATCCAATTTCATCATTTTTCTGTGGAATTATTTTTAACGTGAATAAACGAAAATGAAGTAGATTAAGTGTGTAAATAATTCTGTTATTCATTTCGATGGTGACATAGCCTCTTTACAAGTTTCACAATATTACCTTCGGGTTGCGTCATTTATAGACTAAGGCATCAGAGTGTTTTCATAGAGTTGAAAATTAGTGATTAGTTAATTTTTTCTTATTTAGATTTGTAGATATGACAGGAAAACATTCTTGCAAACCAAAAGAAGCCCGGCAAATGACCAGGAATTTTTTCGTACAGTTTAATGTTCATCCTGAAATTTTTTTGAATACAATATGTATTTTTTTTCCATGCCCCGCTCAAAAACTATTAGGTTTAGCGAATTCATTTTTTCCATGGAGATGTGTTTTGCGTGTCCAATGCGAGGGAAAATACTGAGAACCCTGAGTTAAATTCTCATCATAACGTTGCTATGTGAAGACATTACAATTTAGGCCTTTTCATTTAAAAATTCTCAAAATTCACTCAAATTTTGTTCAAAATCAGCATACAAAATAAAAATTTTCAGAAAAAGCAAACAAATTTCTTTATAAGCACCTGGGTTCAACTTTAAAGAAATTATTCACAAATTTAATTCCAAGACAAAATACAAAATTGAAAATTTTCAAAAGAAAAGGGAAAAAATAAATTTTTCTTAACAATTATCCATAGAATACAAAGGAATAATCACTTTTTTAACATCACCCTCATAAGCCTGTTTGATAGGGTCCCAAAAAAAACCCATTAATGAAAAATTGGGTTTTGTGAGAGTTAGAAAGTCGCGGTTTTTTCCGATTTTTCAAACTTATATTCAACTTCTTACTTAGTGCGGAACGATATCTAATTAGATTTGATATAAGTAATGCTTCAAACCATTTATTACTATTTATTATAATATTCTCTTAGAATAATGCTAGAAAGTTGCAGTTTTTTTATAAAATGTTCCACTTTTTGTCCATTTTTTAATTCAAGTAAGGTAATAATAAATGTGAGTTAACAAAAATAATTGTTCGAACAATTTGTTATTATTTTTAATAATATTCACCATGGATATTATTAGAAGGTTTCGGTTTTTTCTAAAATTTTGAAACTTTTGTCCACTTTTAACTCAGTGAGGTGAAAATTAATGCAAGTTGATAAACACAATTGTTTATCCAATTGACTATTGTTCAGAACTATCTTCTCTTCGATAACTGCTAAAAATTATAATATATTTATAATATATCAATAAATATAATATATATATATATAATATATATTATAATAATACATAAACATTAGGGAGGATAATTCTTTAAATATTCTCTTTCTTTCTTGTGATTATTTTTTTCTGAAAGAAAACTGATATTTGAAATATTCTTCAAATTTTCTACATGGATCATATTGAATAGAAATTTTCCTTGAAGTAGTTACTGAAAGCCATTTTGTTTACATTAATAATTATAATGATATTTATTGTTTGTGCCTAGCTTCAAAGTCAAAGAAAAGCTAAAAACTACAGATAAATCCGCAACAACTATCTAGCATCACTCTAAGTGAAGATAGTTATGAACAACAAATGAATGGTTGAAACAATTCTGTTTTATTATCTTGAAATAATTATTATCTCAATATGTAAAAAGTGGACAAGAAGTTGGAAAGTTTAGAAAAACCGCAATTATCTAGCAATAATTTAGGAAAATGTGGCTGAAAACAATAATAATTTGTTCAATCAATTATGTTTGTGAAATTTCATTAAACCACTATAAGTGAAACGTGTACAAATAGTTGAATATTTCAGAAAAAAACAGAACTTTCTAAAATTATTTTAAAAGCATTTATTATAAATAATAATAAATGGTTTAAAATATTATTTATGTCAAATTTAATTGATTATTGCCTTGCTCTAAGTGAAAAGTTCAAAACAAGTTGGAAAATTCGGAAAAACCCGCCACTTTCTAATTCTTTTCTAGAGAAAATTGAGCGAAAATTAATGTTAATGAGTGGGAATTTGGATTTCGTATAAGTGGCGATTTACTAGGAGGTAAAGGGATGAAAACAAACATTATATCAGTATATAACAACGTAGGAACAGCCAAAGTTTGTAAAGCTTTAAGAGATTTAAATGATAGTTTACAAAATGAAGGAGAGAGTGTTATAGTCAGAAATTTCACTAAAGAAAGGAAATCAGAAGACAAACTTGTCAACGCGGGAGGCAAAAACTTACTCATATTTTGTGATGAAACAGGTTTAGTAATTTTGAATGGACGAATCAGAGGAGACGAGATTGGAAACTGGACGCGAATCGGGGAGGATGGAGGCTCGGTAATTGATTATATCATGGAGCAAGCGGGGGAGGGGGCCGGAGAAATTATAGAATTAAAAATTTTAACGCGGACTGAATCGGATCACTTGCCAATAGCTTTTAAACTGAAAGTAAAAGAATCCCAGAGGGTGAAGAGGGAGAATAATAAAAGTACTAGGCACCAAATATTAGAAGAAAGATTAGTATGAGATTATAATAAGGAGGAGGAATTTAGGGAACTAATGAAAGCATTATGGGAAGAAATAGATACAGAGGAGGAGTTAAGTTTAGAAGATAAATGGGAAAGAATTAACACTAACATAAGAAAGGCTGCAAAAGAATGTGGAAAGTCTAAAAAAGGCGGACTAAGAGGAGGGGAAGGGGGTTGGAAAACGAAAAAGAATTTAGCTGAATTAGACGAATGTGATCGTCAGAAGAAAGTCGTCTGGGATAAGTTAAAAGCATATTTAAAATCTAAGGGCGAAAATGAAAAATAGGAACTTAAGGCAGCAAAGAAGCTTTTAAAAACACTTAAAGCGAATAAGACTAGGAATCAATTGGAATCTAAATGGGAAAAAGTTAAAGAAAGTCGGAATATGGGGGATTTTTGGAAAGCTATAGGCGAGTTTAGACCAAAAAGGAAGAAAAAAATTAAGGGGAGAAAAATTACAAATAAGGAATGGAAAGAGCACTTCATGAAGCTTCTTGAGGGACAAGAAGACTCAAAAGAAGCAGAAATTGGAAAAGAAAAAAGAGATGAAGGTTCAGTTAGAAAGGATAATGAGGATATATTAGTAGATGATAGGAAGGTTCGGACTGAAGAAGCTGAAATTGAGAAATCTACTTTAGACGAAGAACATGAGCTAAACAGGGATATCTCTTTCGAGGAGGTAGTTAGAGAAATTAAAAGACTAAAGAAGGGGAAAGCAGCCTGAGAAGACCGAATTACAGTGGAATTTTTAAGAGGATTGCCAAAAGTATGGGCAGAGGAGATACATGTGGTACTAAATGGTCTCTGGAGGGAAGGGAAACTGGCAAGAGGGTGGAAAAAAGCCAGAATATTTCCGCTGCATAAGGGCGGTGACGAAGAATTAACAGGAAACTATAGAGGTTTGTCGTTACTTGATGTTGGGTATAAAATTTTGGCATCTATTTTGAATGTGAGAATTAGAGACTGGATAGAAAGAAAAGGTTTATATAGGGAAAGTCAAGCAGGATTTAGGAAAAAAAGGGCAACAAGAGACCAATATTTGTGCTCAATTCACTTATTAACAACAGGCTGAAACGTGAAGGTGGGAAACTATATGTGGCCTTTGTAGATTTTAGGAAAGCCTTCGATACAGTGGACAGAAAAATTCTAATTGAGAAATTGCTGAATATGGGAATTATAGGTAGAATGTTGAGGATGGTCGAGGCAATCCTTAGTGAAACGATGAACGAAATAATAACCGGGGATGGAATTTCAGATAGCTTCAAAACAACTAGAGGGGTAAGGCAAGGATGCCCTTTAAGCCCCACTCTATATAATATTTTTACAGAAGACCTCGAAGAAGGGTGAGAAAAAAATAATTTAGGAGGAACAGTAATAGGTCAAACGAAAACATTTGGAATCAAATTTTCTGACGATCTAGCTGTAGTAGCTGATACTGCTGAGGACCTCAATGAAATGCTAAAAGAATTAGTAAAGTATGTAAATACAAACAATTTGGAAATAAATATTGATAAAACTAAAGTAATGATATTTAGGAAGGGGGACAGAAGAAAGGCAGGAGAATCTTAGAGAATTGAAGGAGAAGAGCTCGAAATAGTGGACTGTTATGAATATCTGGTGCTTTGGTTTTCGACAGGAGGAACTTATACTAAGCACATTCAAAAAATGGTAGGAAAAGCGCGAATAGCCACAAATGCTGCGTGGGGGGTTATGAAAAGGGCAAAAATAAGTAAACTAGGGAAAAGATTGTATTTGATGGATACATTGGTAAAAGCAGGTTGTTTATATGGAGTAGAAATTTGGGGGTGGGAGAGATGAGAAGAAATTGAGAAACTACAGGGAGGGTTTATAAAAATGGCAATGGGTCTGGATAGAAGCACCCCGGGTTATATTTGGAGGTTCGAATCTGGAAGACACAGTTTAGAAATGGAAACAAGAAACAGAGCAGGGAAATACCTATTAGAAATCCTGGACATGGAGGAAAATAGGTGGCCAAAAATTTGCTTAAAAGAGGAACTACGAGGGATTTCGAACAAGAAGCTTTCCAAATGGGGAGAAAAACTTGAGAAAGCGTTTAAACAGGTTGGGGACGGGGAAACATTAAATTGGATTTGGAAAGGAACAAGAAAGGAGGAGGTGGAAAGCAAGCTAGCTAGAGCTACGAATATGCGAATAGACCAGGAAATACAGTCGGACTGGGAAAAGTTAGATAGTTCAACTTACTGTAAGGGATACAAAAAGTGGAAAAAGAACATAGGAAGAGAGAAATATTGGGATAGGACAAATTTAAGCAACTCACTTAAAGAGCAATGGGCAAGGATCCGATGCGGAAACGTTGGGAAAGCAGGAAACAAGGGATATGTTGACATTAGTTGCAGACTATGCGGGGAAAACGAAGAAAATCTTGTACACATTTTGAGATATCCGGGCTTGGAGGGACAATTAAACCCGAATTTAACTAGAAATATTGATGATTGGATTGGGGGCAGAAGAGGAATAGCTCTAGAAAACCACGTAGCCGAATGCTTAGTGGGATTGCCGAGCCCCATCCTCTGCGAATGGACTAGGAACTTTGAAAGGAAGGCGAGAGAGAAAGTAGAATTATATTTAAGTAAAAATGTAAATCGAACGACTTAAATGCAATGTATATTTAAGCGTAAAATGTAATTGGGGGGTCACCATATATTGTAAAAGCTTGTAAAAGCACGCAATGGAGAAATAAATCTACTCTACTGGAGAATATTGTTATAAATGATAATAAAGGGTTTAAGCAATTATTTTTGTTAAATATAATTTTTTTGTGCCTCGCTGTGACTGAAATCTTAAAAACAAGTTGAAAAATAATATAAATAAATATGTAAATAATAAAATAAATTGTTTGAACAATTTATTTTATCATTTAATTATCAATAGCAAGTAACACCTAATGTGTTCAAAACAATATGTTTTAAAGAAACCGTAAAAAATCTCAATTTCAATTAATTTCAAGATTGTAAAAAGTTCGCATTTCTCTTAATTTTGCTCGAGCAATTAGAAGCCAATTTTTTTAATTGGAGACAGACTGCGTCAGGCTTACAATTTCATGAAATGACCTTTTTATTTTTTCAATATAGATTTAAGAATGGTACATAATTGCGCCGTTTTATTAAACTTTTCCAGTTTTAACGTTTTCCATGTTTATAACATTTTCGGAATTATAGAGGCTTCAATGCCAACATGCTTTCAAAACAGGGAAAATAGGGGGATTTTCCACGAAAATAAAATAAATTCTTTGAAATAAAGTTAATGTCGGTACTAATAACACTGGCTGACAAAAATGGCATCTTTTATGTACCCAAAGACCGGACTATGTGATTCCGAAGGAATTTGGTATCCTAAAACCGAATCCGTTATCGAAATTTTTCCTATACGTCAGTTTTTTCTGAAATCCTAACATGAAAGTGCAAAAATGACTATTTGAACCGATTATTTTTCTCCGAGATATCGCACATTAATCATTTCAGTTCCACAATGAACAACTAACAAAGAAGGCGAAAGGAAACTGAAATGGTTAATGCGCGATATCTTTTTGGTAAAAAATTAATTTGCTTGGTTGAAAATCTAACTATTTCGTTGAAAATTTATTGCATTTGCTTAGAAACTTATTTCTCGAACTGGAAATTAAACTATTCTATTTTTTGTTGAAAGTTTATTTATCTTTACTTGAAAATTATGTTGTTGAAAATTTTCCGTTTTTTGGTAGAAAAATAACCTTATTGGTTGAAAATTTCATTAAAAATTAAAGTATTTGATTGAAAATTCATGTATTTTGTTTAAAAAATCGTATGTTTTGGTAGAAAAATATTCCTTCTGGTTGAAAATTCATCTATCTTCTTGAAAATTCAGTATATCTATTTGAAACATTAGGAATTTGAAGCGGTTTAAATTGAATTTAATATAGTACCCACATTAATTTCACCGGAATATGCACTGCATTTCAAGTATAAAAAGATAGAATAAAAAATTGTTCGAATTATTGTTCAAATTTGTGGACTTTCGAGACAAATTCAAAAAATAATTCATTAGGTGTGTAGGATATTATTTGATTATTTAATTAATCGATGGTGCTCATATAGTTAAAAGTATCTTGTAATATATTGTCTCAGGGCTTTCTAAATTAAACATATTAATTGAATTGCTGGAAACTGAAAAGAATACTAACTAACATTAATTATGCCTATTTAGAATGGTGAAATTTAATGGTGCTCTAGCACACTGTTGGATATATACCTTATAAGGACAAAATAGTAGTCAAAATTTGACTAGCTTTATTATAAAAAGCAATATTTAACATCTCATTTTTTCTGATCATTACAAATGATATTTTCTTGTCTACATAATTCCAGATCAGAAGCGTCTGAAATTCAACAATTTTCACTTCATAATTAGTTAATTTAAAATTGAGACTATTCGAACTATTTGACTATTGAAGACTTCATAAATGAATAATTCTGCAGGTTTTAAAATACTTGTTAATTGAAAACCTGTGTCGACTAGATATTAATTGTCTCCGATGCATCAGAGAACAAAAAACTTCATTAGTGATTTCCGGAAACTCAAAAAAATTAGCATCCATAATAATATTAAAAATACGAAAATGAGAATTTTTTTCAACATATTTTGATACAGTGCAAAACAAAAACGTTTATTAAACGATTAAATATTAATTATGATTTTCTGGATCCTCGAGTCATCAAATTTGAAATTATTCAGTTTTGAAAGCTTATAAATTTGTTAATATTTATTTCTAAATCTCTTAATCTTTATTCTTTAAAATCAAACAATCAGAAATTTTTTAATGTTCAGTATGTTAAGTGCTTTTTCAGAATCATTAAACTTCAACGTGCATTCAATTTCAAATTCTCAAAACTTGAAATTCAAAATTATTCCATTTTTAGTACTAGGAACATTCAACATTAAAAGAATAATTTATGTTTCTCATGTTTTGATGTTAATTTTTCTTCTATCGAAAGCTTCTAAACGAAAATTGCGAAATTTTTTATAGCTTCCAATTTGAAGGAAGTGAGAGTGATTCTTGCTTGGAGATTTACTAATTTTTCAGGCTTCAGAGATTTACCTATTTCATTTTAAAGGCTGCTTCTTTGTATTTTTTACAATTATAAAGGTAAAGTTAATAGCAGAATGTCCAGAGGTAGACCACCGAAAGAATGGTTAGAATCTGTAAATGAGACATTAATCCGAAGAGACATAAGAAGCCATAGAAACACAAGAGCTTGCACGAAAAAATGCATGGACGTGAAGGAAGCTAGAGTAGTATGCCAGGACAGAAAAGTGTGGCGACAAATAGTTTGTAAACAGAGTGGCAATAGAATGAATGACGCCTGAAACAAGGACCTTGGATACTAATGGGCCCAAGTGGGGAACCATACATAACAATTTTGTGAGGCTCTTCACTTGGGGTGATCGCTAGAGAGATTGATCAGCAACCTGGGTCGGAGCAGTGTTGCGGAATAAACGTGTCATTTAAATAAATAACACGAGAATTCCAAATCAATCTAAAATATTGATACCTAACACCTATATACCTATCTACCTTATACCTATATACCTACATACCTTACACCTATATACCTATTTAACATATACCTATCTACTTTATACCTATACACCCATATACACACTACCTTTCTCCAACCGAGCAAGTCACGCCTACCCCGAAAGGGAAATGGCTTAATGGTATAATAATAATAAATATTTTCTTCTAATCAGTCTCTTCTTTTGAAGTCCGTAGAATAAAACGTATTCAAATTAGATAAAGCTTGTGTGTCATGTGTGCTATTGTGTTTAATCAAATTTCGTAATTTTAGGCGGATTTCTTTTAAAGTCAATACACGAAGGCAAAGTAGATTAAGTGTGTAAATAATTATGTTTTTTCATTTTGAGGTGACGAAGCCTGTTTACCTGTTTCACAATAGTACCTTCGTACTGCGTCATTTATAGACTAGGGCTTTTTATTGTTTGAATCGAGTTGAAAATTAATACTAACTTAAATTTTTCTAATTTTGATTCAGCAAGATGACCGGGAAACATTTTTACTATCCGGAAGAAACCTGTTAAACGACTAGGGATTTTTTTCGTAGAGTTACAGTGATCATTCTGAACAAAAAATATCATCGGATTAAACTAAAATTTAAAGAGCTTACTGCTGTTGGGCAGATAAAATTTTTACGCACTGTTAGAATCGGCTACTTAATAAAAGGGGTTTTTGACCCACTCTACTGCGCATATCACCCTAGATCTAGATGTCATCTCAAAAAGTCTCGGATAGGAGGAAAAATCAGTAATAATTTATAGCGAGATATTCAATAACGGGAGTATATACTTGAAATAACTCAAAGAAAAAAATTGTTGATGCAACTGAAGACTTTATTTTATTTTATTGTTTACGTTTACATTCCTTTTAGACATTTGCACACAAAATACCCATATATACATATACTATTTACCCTATACCGTCTGCAGACGGATTTTTATTAGAGGCGCTCGCATTTGCTTAGACCTTTAGCTAAGGGAGTGGAAAACTGCAGAAAACCTTTCCCGAGCGCAGCAGGTTGCCGACAATTATTCGTCGTCTCCTTACTGAGTAAACACTATCTTAACTGGACGTTTGTTTAGCGGCTGAAGAGGTCTAACATTCGACACGTCTCCCCCGTCCAACGTTATTTTCCTGAATCCGTTTAGCTGAAAGAAAAAGTAGGAATATAAAATAGTAGTAGTAAATAAATTATCAAACTCATTTCCGTATATATTCTAAATAAATATATATTCTTACCAGGTTTTTGGAAATAGCCATGACAGTTCCAGGTTCGAACCAAGTCACAGATTCCGTGCAAGGTGGATAATCTAAAGAGCCTTTGCAAAATAGAAATGCTCCTTGAAAATCCTGACCTATAAAACTTCCTAAGGGAAACGGTTTCAGAATAGCTGTTGAATTTATGGATCGCACCTCATGTATAATGTGTTCCAGGTCCTCGAATGAAGGTTCGGGTTTAAAATCTGGTCTCTGAAACTTGATGGATAAGTCAAGAATATAGGATTTTTCGTAAAGATAAGTTCAATTTTTTTCTTCCTAATTTTTTTAGGACATGCATTTTTAATAGGATTTTAAAGGATTAGAAAAAATTTAGAATATTTTTGTAACATTCCAGGTATTTTCAAAGGATTTGACTGCTTCAAGGGATTTCGACAAGATTTAAAATATTTCAGGGTATTTATGAAACGATCGTTTAAGACCTATAAGGTTTGAGGATATTTTAAGAGATCCCAATTGATTTCATAAATTTTCTGAGGATCCCAATGATTTTGAGAGATTTCAAAAGCCCTCAAGGTTTGGTAATAAATTTTCCAGGATTTCATGAAATATCAGATTTCATGTGATTTCACGGCAATCTATAATATTTCAATGGAATTCATAGAATTTATTCACAAAAATTGATGAATTTCATAAGATTTCAAATATTTCAAGCTATTGTCAAAAATTTTAATGAATTTAAAAGATTTCAAAATTTTTTCGATTTATTCCAATGAAGTCATGGGATTTCAAAGAATTTTTAAAATTCCATTTAAAAGTATATGAGGATTGGAATTTTCAAAGAATTGTTGAGAGCTTTGAAAAATGTCAAGAAATTGCTAAAAATTCAAAAGGATTTGAATTATCTTAGGATATTTCTAATAGATTACAATAATTTCAAGTGATTCCAAAAGACTTTGAAGATTTCAGGGTATTTTAATACCTTCAAATTTATTTTTAAGAAGTTTCAAAAGCTCCACCTAGAAAAATTCCGAGGAATATTCAATTTATTTCAATAATTTTCAGGAATTTAACAAATTTTAACTAATTTGGTGTACCTAAAAAAATTCCGATACATTTTCAAGAGATTAGAAAAATTTCAAGGGATTTCCAAGGATTTTAATGATTTTACGGAGTTTGAAAAATGTCCATGCGGCTTGAAGAAATTTCTGAGAATTTCGAAAAATATGGAACAGTTTCAATGCTTTTAGTGGATTTCGAGAGACCTCAAAGCATTTAAATACAATTTACAGGATTTCAGGAAATATCATCATTTTGCACAGAATTTCAAGGGATTTTATAATATTTTTCATGGATTTCAAAGAATTTAATCACGAGAAGTTAGTGATTTCGAGGGGTTTCAAAGATTTGAAGAGATTTTCAAATTTTTATCATTTCATTTGCAATTCACCTTAAATTCTTAATAATTTATCCTGAATTCTTTTAAATTCTTCTAAATTCATTTATTTCTACTCAATGCAATAGATTTCTTATTTCGTTTTTAGTTCTTATTCAATATGTCCTGAAGCTGTTTAAACTTAGCTTCAATTCTTAGTAATTGTATCAAATTTTTTTGGATTCCCTTAAATTTGTCTTAACCCATCTTAAACTTGCTGAATTCAACGCGTTTCCTCATATATTTTAATTTTCAATTCACTTCAATTATTTTTATATTCACCTTGAATTTGCATGTATATCAAAAAATTCTTCTTATTTTTCTTGAGTTTTAGTGAGATCAATGGAATTTTGTGTATTTTCGCAATTCATTGCGGCATTTTTCATTCGGAAAAAATGTGAAGTCTTAACCCCCATGGGATGTTGAAAAGGATTAGGGATGTTAACTACAGCATTTTGCCAATTTTCGTGGACTTCAAATTCTTCTGAATGAGAGATAACGCAATGTGAGTTTTCAAAAATGTGACTTTCCGGGCTTGTTATGACTCAACCTCAATTAATTTGGAATTTAGCCCAAATTCTTATTAATTTATCATAAAATATTTTTAATTCTCAGGAATTTCTTGGGATTTCCTTAAATTTTGCAAATATTATTTCAAACTTACTAAATTCAATGAATTTCTGCATGTTTTTCAATTTTTACATTATCTTTGGATCCCTTTCACTTTTCTGAAATTCTTTTACATCCACTTCAAGTTTACTTAAATCAACTGAATTGAAAATTGTTTAAATACATTTGAGTTCTTTTGAACTTAACTTGGATTGTTTTGAAGTATTAAGAAGTCAACCTTTTTGAATTCGTTTTAATTTTAAAAAAACAATAGTCACATTACTAATGCATTTAAAGATTTTTTTTATCTATTATTAATTTATATTAGTATTGAGACTATAGTTTTTTTAAATTAAAACGAATTCAATAGAATTAGATTCATAGGACTTCAAAACAATTGAAGTTAAATTTAAAAGAATTCAGATGGATTTGAAAAAACTTTTCATGTCACCTTCCCGGTTAGAAATTAGTAACTTTTGGTCACTTTTTCGGTTTGAATAGGTTACTTTTTCCAAGTCAATTACTGTGACAGCCCTGAGAATAATGAATTTAAAAAATTTTAATTTTAATTCCTTTTATTCCATTTATGAAAGATTCCACATTAAAAATCTTACATGATCATCTGCTCTTCAAATATTAATGGACATGAATAATAAAAAATTATTCTAGAAAAAGTGAGGGAATTTTTAAAATAAATTGGTGCGGCCAGCCTGAAGGGTGATCAGAAGGTATTTCAACTAATTAATTTGAACTTCTTACTTCGGAATCATCTGAAACCTGGAGCCACACTTTAATAATTGCAAGTCCGTCCTTCTGTGATTGAGCTTTCTCAAATGATTTCAAATCTCCTTTATAAAAATACAACTGCATCTCCATATCATACCTATTAAATAAAAATGATAACATGAAATTTTATATCGAACGTTTTGTTGATGCTAGCGACAATAAAAATATTAAAAAAACATGTTTGACTTACGGCCCCGTGTCTTGAACGTCAACCATTAAATTCATGGACTCCGCCCACTTTTTATTTGTGAAGTTAAAATGAAAATTATTATAATTATTCTGATCTTTAGTAATGGTTCCATTAATTACTCACTAAATTTGAATTCGTGAAAATTTTACTACTTGATTGACAAATCGAATATTTGACTAATAAAAGATGATCATTTTGTAATTTCACGAATTAAATAGTAAAAAGTCACAAATTTATTATACCTACGAAAGTTCTTGAGCAAAAATATTTACTGATTTTTGGGTAATTTCGGTTATTAAAGAATGAGTGAACTTTCCTTGTTGATTGTTTTCGATATAGACTCGAGATTCTGCGGAATTATTTTTAATCTTGAATACGTAAGGTAAAATACATAGGTGTCGAAATAATTGTAGTGTTTTCTTGTATTCTACTTACAAGTCTCACAATATTGCATTCTCACTGTGTCAATAAAGTTACAAATGCTACAATACCGCGTTTTTCTAAATAAATTTTACAATTTTTTTTTTTTTTGCAATTCATGTAGTAAAATAACGCTAGTAACACTAGCTAAATTCAAATACTCTAAATTTAGAGAGTTTAGAAAAATTTTGAAAGACTTACCTTTTTTTGGGCCCAACGGAAAATGATTTTTTCAAATACGTAATTTCCATGAAGGGGTCCACCAGTAAGCCTTGGAGGTTTTCCAGACCAATCAGCTTTTATTTCCACTGTATCATAGAAAAGGTGAAAAGATGTATCAAATAAAATAAAGCAGATTTAAATTTATGACTTAAATTAATTAAGGTTTAGTACCAGTGTGACCAGTATTTTTAATGGTCATATTCTTCGGTAATTCGTGCAAGTCTGTCAATTTCATTATTTTCTTGATAGATGGATAATCACCATCTCTGATGATTTCATCCATAGCCGTGGGAGATTGAAATTTCCCCTTACATTCTGGATAATGTTTGCCCCAGTTTTTGGCATCTTTATAACTGAATGTGCCTGGAAGAAACGAATAAAAATTGGGGAAATATAATCGTATCTCTAATGTGTATCCATTCATATTTATTTGTATAGCAAATTATGAAACGTGTTTACAAAAAGTTTTGAAAATATCACTCACTTGCCCCTAAAACAAAACTGAAAAGAATAGTCGCTATCGGGTATCGCAGGTTCATTCCGAAACTCTGCATATTCTAAAAGAAAACATAAAGAAAACAATATTACACACGGAAAAAAGTGGATCGTTAAAAAAACTCTGTGAACCAGCAGCTCTAACTATTTTAAATTGAACCGCAGGTTTTCGTCGGTGAATTTGGTTAAAATTACTATTTCGCCTTCAGGTTATTTGAACTGACTTTTCAAAAGAGTAGGATGAACAATTTCAAATAGTAGGATGCACTGCACCACTTGGTAACCGTCCACACTCAAAAGAATAAGAGTTACTATTTCGTGTAGTATGCCTTACTTCTGTGAAGAGTAACTTTGCCGATTTCGCATTGTAACGCATATATGTATACACTGTTAAAAATAGTATTAAATTTAAAATACCAATGTGTATTAAAATTAATATCTCAAGCATATGAAATCCCTATTTAGGTACGTGTTTATTAAATTTCATATACAATCATGATAATCGCTCAGATAATTCCATTTTACACAAAATCAAAATAAGATTATCAGTAATTTTCGATTCTTAATAATAAAACATGATACCTTCTTGCAATTAATCAAAAATAAAATTTGATTTTAAGTCGAAAAGTTCAATTACGTAAAGAAATGACAGACCTAACCTACAATCAACTATACTCACATTAAATTTCTACCATTCAGGGCAATTTTTGGAAAGAGTTCCACATGTACGTTGCACTTTAATCATAAAAAGCAACTCAATCGACGAATTCTAGATTGTTACTTCAATTGCGAATATTTGATAAGATTTAAAGAAATAAAAGCACTTTGAGTTTTCAAGCACGCTGCTATACCGACATGTATATTAAATTTAATATAAAGTGTACAGCTATTCATATTTTAATGTATATTAAATTTCAATTCCCGTGTATGCAAATGACTTCATATACATTTGTATTGAATTTAATACAGATTTTTCTAACAGTGTATGTATATATGCACTGCACGAATTCTATACACGATTTATAAATATATTAGCTCGAAACTTTCGACAACAAAAATGCTGTAAAATGTCGATCGATTTGAAAAGAAAAAAATTATTTTATATATGATTACTGTACTCAATTTACGATTATTCTTACACAATTGCACGCACAGAGACTTACTCATATGATCGCACGCTCAAACGCTTTGAAAAATCGCCCCCCACTGGGGAATCGAACCCTACCTAACTACCTAAAACCTGTCCTAAAACCTAAATCTAGCGCAGGCATTAGTCAAGTGAGCTACGGAACCGCTTAGATTTTTCTGCCAAACTCTCGGTCAAGCTGTTCCTCTGAGAAAAACGTGGCCAGCTAAGAAATTATAATAAATGTCTACTTAAATTTTTTTAAATTAATCTCTTACTGATGATTTCTAATATTTTGTAACGAGCTTGGGAAAATATTTTGCTTAGAAGTATTAACACTATTAACTCACACAGTAAATATATTATTTTTTAATTTATATGTATATTATTATAAAATGAATTGAATTACAATTTTTAAAAAGTACATATTTTGTATTATTGAAAATTAAGGCTTGAAAAAATGTTTTCGAATGAAAGTTTTGGAATTTTGATTTGATTTTATTATCATCTCACTTTATTTAAAACGCAACATTCATTTACATAACTGATATATAAATAAAAAATAGTTTGAACATATATCAAATATAAATATATCAAATTAAAATATATCAAATGCAAAATCGAAATCACTATTTTACGATGAGACAAACGTTGAATAGTGATTTAAATTAAAATTTTTTGCACAAATAAAATTTTTCTCATGAGATATGGGGGATGCTGAATTAGAATAAAAACTGTTTAAAACAAACAAAGAACATTCGGTTCCGAGAAATTAATATCAGGGTGCACAGTTTCCCTCTGTTTTTCTTAGTTTCCCCTTTTTTCTGGAAATTACCCTTTTCCCCCCTATTCTCAAAAACCTTCCCCCTTTTCTCTGTAAATATACGATATTTGAAATTGTACCCAATATTGAATAATAATTAAAGCAATTATAGCACTTAAATAAATTATTAATGAATAAATAAGGTACACGTTCCAAGTGCAGACCATTACAAATAAATACTCTTAAACAAATTTGAAGATAAAAAATTTTAAAGCAAGTTGAAAATGTGAAAACTGCCGACAGAAGTTATTATCCAATATAAAATTGGAACAGTTACAAAATATATATTATTCTTTAAATAAGTATTAGAAGATTAATATAATTTTTTAATTTAATAATTAATATAATTAATATAATTTTAGTTGAAATGTACAAAGTTAAATACATAATTAAAAAATGAAATATTCCAAACTCATCAATTACAATTTTAAATGTTCTAACTTGAGAAATTTTTTCTTTTTTTTTTAATTTTTACTTGAAAATTCAACAATTGTTGAAAATTAATTTTTTCAAACTCACAATTGAACTATTCCATTTGTGTTTGAAAATTGATCTTTTTCAGTCGGAAATTCAACTATTTGGTTGTAAGTTCAAATTTCGTTCAAAAGTTATATTTTTTGGCAGAAAGTTGGTTAAAAATGTAACTATTTGGTTGAAAATATATTTGTTTTGTTGAAAAGCTGACTTTTTGGTTGAAAATCAAACTACTTTGTTAAAAATTCACTTTTTCAAACTGAAAATTGCAACTTTTGATTGAAAATTATTTTTTGTATTGAAAGTTAATATTTTTGAGTTGAAAATTTGACTGTATTGTAGAAAGTACTTTTTTTGGCACGAAAATTCAATAATTTGGTAGAAAATTGGTTTTTTTCATTTGAAAATTAGTTTCTTGAAATGAAAATGTAGCAATTCCATTTTTGCTTCAAAGTTGATCTTTTTTATTTTGAAAATTCAAATATTTGGTTAAAAATGTAAGTAATCTGTAGGAAATTCGTCCTTTTTGTATAAAAATAATCTTCTTGCTTTAAAATTCGACATTTTGAATACAATTTTTTTTCTTTATTGGCTAACAAATCTTTTTTGGTTGAAAACTCAACTCTTGCTGAAAATTCGTGTTTTCGGATTAAAGATTCAACTGTTTTGTAGAAAATTTGAATTTTCTCTGGAAAATTCAATAGTTTGGTGATTTTTGAACAACTTTGTTAAAAATTCATTTCTTAGTTAAAAATTCATCATTTTAGTTAAAGTTTTTTCTTGTTTATTGAATAGTAGGTTTTTTAGATAACAATTGTAATACTTGGTTGAAAATTAACTTCTCAATTATTAATTTATATTTTCGTGTTGAAAAATCAACTGCATTGTAGGAAATTCTTCATTAATGCTTCAAAATTAAACAATTTGGGAGAAAATTCAGTTTTTTCAATTGAAAATTAATTTTTTTAAACGAAAATATAACTATTCGATTTTTGGTTAAAAACTGTTTTTCTTAATTCAACAATTCAACTATTTTGTTTAAAAAGTATCTTATTCGTTGAAAATTTAAAATTGCGAAAGTTAAAAATAAATTTTTTGCTCAGTCACATTTTTTTTTGAAAATTTGCAAAAACATGTTTTTTTTTTATTGAGTCATATGCAGACATTTTAAAAAAAGTTGAATATGTCGAAACTGAAATTTATTCAGCTTGAACCAAAGAAACATTTTTTTATTTTTATTTTTCGGAAAAAATGTTTGTCGTGAATTAGGATTTTTGGGATTTCATATCTTTTTTTGCGATTTTCGAACGTTATAAACACCACGAAAAAAATGTTTCCCATGGATAAAAAATAACATGTTTCTTTGGTTCAAGCTGACGCAATTTTAGGTTCGAATCAATCCAAAAAACGTGTTTTTGTATATTTTCAAAAAATTTTAAATAAGGCAAATTTTTTTTGAATTTAAAAAAAAATTTTAATTGTAAATTTAAGAAAGAGAACAGAAGATATTAACCGATTTCAATTGTTTTAAATTCAGATTGAAAGTAATAGTTATAGTAAGGAAGAAATTACAAATTTTGGAAAGAAATATTTATGAGAACGATGTTAAACATATCAAAATTGTGTATTTGACTAATTTTATTTTTTGGTGGACTTTTTTATTTCACTCTGGATGGATTTCCAACCATCTAAGTATATCCAATTTTCAAAAATAAATCTTTAATGGCAGAAATCATTGAAAAAGCATTAAAAGTTATTTAAAAATGTCACATTTCTTACGAAAAGGTTGTTTGTTCTTTTCGTCATATGAAAATAAATGTTTAATCTTTCCCCTATTTTCCCCTTTTTCGTGCGAAAACCACCCTATTTCCCCTTTTTTGAGCTCCTTTTACGCTGTGATCCCTGTAATATCAAAGATCGCGATATCATAGTAGTATGGTAGATTTTATTGTTGCTGAAAATCTGACAAAAAATGAGAAAATATATTTTTTTTCATGAAATGGTAGTAATTTCTACAAATATCAATGTGAAAAGGTTGAAAAAATTGTTACTGCGTTAAAATTGGAAATTAATTTGAACTCAAATTTTATTACAAATTATTTTGTAATTATTGGTTCAAAAAATGATATGTCGAAAACATTGTATTATTCTACTAAAAAAAAGCTTCGAAATAATAAAATATTTGAACCTAGGTGGCTTAATCAAGTACGATCCTAATCATTTCTAGTGTTATACGAAATTAAAAATATCATAAGCAAAAAATTCCATAGTAGAAATAATGTGAAAAAAAGTATTCTTTTTATATATAATTCTTCAGAATATTTTTAAATTTTGAAAATTTTGTACAAAACAAAAAAACAGTATTCAAGTATAAAGTAGAGTTATTCACTATGTTCATTTATAATAATTATCTCAACTGATATTATGATAAAAGAGAAAACATTATAAAATAGTTTCCGATAATTTATTTAATTTTGTTAGTTGTGCCACTGAACTTACTTACAATTTCAAATAGTAAGGCTAACAATCTCGCACAGTGCTTATTGCAATGCGAAAAAGCAGATCGAACTCACTTGCAAAAGTCAAACTCACAATTCTTTGCTTACTATGAAAATTAGTTATTCATACAGTTTACATTTTCAAATGTACTATTTCAAATAGTTATTGAAGCTACTTGTTCTAGTAATCTTCCTTTTTGCAATTTGAAGTAGTAATGCTGATTTTAGGTTTTGTATATTTTGAGATCACTATCTCATTCAGTATCAAAAACTATTTGAATTGTTTCTTGTACAATGCGAACAAGTAAACTTCAAGTTAAAAATACATAAAAGTGAATTTAACTATCTACTTGTTTCCGTGCAATCTAATATTTAAATATACATTTTTTATTCTTACTTCTTTCTTGCTTCCCTTGAAGATCCAGCGGCGTGATGAATAAATTGTAATGTCTATAAATCGGATGCCAGTACCTTGAAGAAAGAATTTGCTCTTGAAGAAACGACTATATATTGGCCGACATTCTTATCTTTCTTATCTCGTTTTCTTATAGTTTATTATGCACGTGATTGTGTCGTGAATTTAGTTTTGTACAGGTTTTTAAAGTTCGTCGCATTTAAAATTTAGTGATAACATCAGTGGAGCACACTAGATTCTTGACCAGGAGAACACCACCCCCCTTCCCCATCCCTGGAGGAAAAACTTACATTGACTTTAACCTTCAAATTCTTCATGAATGACTCTTTTTACCTTTTACATTTTTTAATGAAAAATAACTCTATTCAATGCTGAAATAATCTCAAATTAAAAGCCAAATGTAACACACAAAACTACCAGGTATCAAGTTGATGCGGCAAATGGATCAAAAGGATGCAACGTTTTGATACCTATATTCATGATCAACTTGATACAAATTTCTAGATCAATTAACTGTCATAAAATGTCAACTAATAAACACATTATAATATTATTTAAACCTCTTACCTGAATGATGATCGTTTAAAATTAAATTATTAATCAAATTTTGAAGAAAAAAAATCATTCACTTAGCTCCGTTTATTTTAGTTTATGATTACTGAGGTTGTGGATGTTTGTTTACAAATGTCAGAAAATCTCGATCAAGGATCGATTATCGATTTGCAGAACTTGAATTTGGCAGAAAAGAATGTTTTTCAAAAATCGTCAACTGTCATTCGGTTTTGAATACTGATGGTAATACGCCTTGAAGTTGTTCTCCTTAATTTTCATTGATCCTCTAATGCGAATCAAATTGAGTTGAAAATCTAGATCAAAATAGCTGCAACAATTCGATACCCCAAGTTTTAGTGTGAAGTTCTTTCAACTTCAAAAAATTTTAATTGAAGATTCTAAAAATATAACTTTTTAAAATTTAATAATATTTGACTTTGAAAAAATTCATAAAAGAATAATCATATTTTTATGCTATAGGTTTCAAAATAATAATTTCTTAAAAACATGGGTCTATTCGACATGAATCATCTCCAACGCATCAGCAAATAAGAAATTCTAATAATGTGTTTCTCCGAGCCACTCTAATGTATCTGCTCATAATTTTTATGTTTCCTCTAGTATTCTAGTATATACGTTTGGAAGTCTCTTAATTCCTAATCGTTCAATTTGAACTATTTCCATTTTTAAATGTGCAGTGTGTTTAGTACTTTCAGAATTATTAAATTTGTCCGTGCTATAATTTGCTGTTCTTCAGCTTTGGAAGTTTGCAATTTCAAATTGCACATTGCGAAGCTGGCTTCTGATTTGATATTCTCAAATTCTGGAAAGTTGAAATTCAAAATTATTTAATTATTGGTACTAGGAACATTCTAAATTAAAGTAATTTCAGTTTCTTTACATTTGTAAGACCGTTCGTCCTGCTTTTCTCCACGCAAATTCCCCGCAAAAGGGCATAACCGCCAAAGTTTGGAATTCTAAAAGGACTTAAGTGCGCACATTTCTCACAGAAAAAGTTCTTTTTATTCATTAAAAAGTTCCTTTTTGTTTATTATTTTCAATTTGAAAGAAACCATTTTATTGTATATATATATATAAATAAAACTTAAATATTTCTCTGAAAAATAGGTGTGTCACGAAAATTTCGAAAGCATTTTTGTCGGTTTTCCTTAATGCCGATTGGGTAATTTGAAAAACTCAAAGAAAAGAATGTTGCCAAATTCACACACATAATTAAGAACTGAGCTTCAGTTGAAGGGCAGGCAAAAAGAATGTCACATTTTTTGCGTATAATAAAACTGACAAAAACTTAAGAATTTTCAATGTAAAATTTTGTTATTACATTTTCAGTTAAAATAATTATTTTCATCCAAGAGAAAGGGAATTTTTAACAAAACAGCTAAAGTTTCAAGCAAACTGATGAATCTTTGATAAAAAAATGAATGAATATTTCAAAACGAAAAATATTTTAATTTTCAATGAAAAAATAATTAAATAAACCAAAAACACGAGTTTTCAACAAAAGAGTTGAATTTTCAACCAAGAAAGATTTTTCAAACAATCAAGACAAAATCTTATCCAAAATATTGAGTTTTTAAGCCAAAATTTTTTTTTTCTTTAAAGTTGAATTCACAACCCAAAAAGATGCATTTTCTGCCAAAATAATTGAATTCTCGACTAAAAAAGACGAATTTTCAAAAAAATAAGTGAGTTTCCAACAACTGCAAAAGATCAATTTTGTAGCAAAAACGAAGTAGCTACAATTTTAGTAAAAAAAAATTTTTCAACAAAATTTTTGTTACATTTTTAACCAAAGAAATGGACTTTTAACTAAAATGATGCATTTTTAATTTTCTACCAGAAAAGACAAATTTTCCACAAAATAGATGAATTTTCAACTAAAAAAAAAAAATTTAACAAAAAATATAATAGTTCAATTTTAAGTTAGAGATATGAGTTTTTAACAGAAAAAAATGTCAACGAAATTGTTAAATTTTCAACTAAGCAAATGAATTTTCTACCCAAGAGATTGAATTTCTATGAAAAAAAAATCAACGAAAAATGGAATAGTTGAATCTTGGGTTGAAAAAATTGATCATAAAATAAGATATTTAATAACTCATTGCTCTGAATCATTGTAGCTTTCAAAGGCCTAAAATTGAAAATTGTTTCATCCTTTAGGTTTTAATTTGAAAATTTTCAACCTGAAGTCTCTTACTAGTCTACCATCATACATTTTTCAATAGAAAATTAGTATTCTTGATCCTTAGATAATCTAATATTGAAAGCGTTTGAAATCGGTTAAAGATCAAATCGATTAAAGGATTTTTAAGACAATTTCAGATTTTAAACAGTGTCTAATATTGTATACCGTAGAATAAAATGTATTGAAATTAGATGAAGCTCATCTGTGAATTCTGTGTCAGTTTTGTTGTTGTAATAATTAATTCAATTTCATCATTTATCTGTGGAATTATTTTTAACGTGAATAAACGAAAATGAAGTAGATTAAGTGTGTAAATAATTCTGTTATTGATTTCGATGGTGACATAGTCTCTTTACAAGTTTCACAATATTACCTTCGGGTTGCGTCATTTATAGACTAAGGCATCAGAGTGTTTTCATAGAGTTGAAAATTAGTGATTAGTTAAATTTTTCTTATTTAGATTTGTAGATATGACAGGAAAACATTCTTGCAAAACAGAAGAAGCCCGGCAAATGACCAGGAATTTTTTCGTACAGTTTAATGTTAATCCTGAAATTTTATTGAATACAATATGTATTTTTTCCATGTCTAGCGCAAAAACTATTAGGTTTAGCGAATTCATTTTTTCCGTGGAGATGTGTTTTGCGTGTCTAATGCGAGGGAAAATACTGAGAACCCTGAGTTAAATTCTCATCATAACGTTGCTATGCGAAGACATTACAATTTAGGCCTTTTCATTCAAAAATTCTCAAAATTGACTCAAATTTTGTTGAAAATCAGCATACAGAATCAAAAATTTTCAGAAAAGGCGAACAAATTTCTTTACGAACTCCTAGGGTCAACTTTAAAGAAATTATTCACAAAAATTCAAAAGCAAAATAAAAAATTGAAAATTTTCAACAACAAAAAAAGAAAAAAATCATTTCTCTCAAAAATTATCTATAGAATACAAATGAATAATCACTTTTCAAATATTACCCTCATAAGTCTGTTTGAGAGGGTCCCAAAAAAACCCCATAAGTGAAAAATTGGGTTTTGTGAGAGTTAGAAAGTCACGGCTTTTTCTGATTTTTCAAAATTATTTTCAACTTTTTGCTTAGTGCCAAACAATAATAATTTATATTTGATAGAAATAATTGATCAAACCATTTATTACTATTTATAATAATAATCTCTTAGAATAATGCTAGAAAGGTGCATTTTTTTAATAAAATGTTACACTTTTTGTCCATTTTTCAATTCAAGTAAGGTAATAATAAATTTGCGTTAACAAAAATAATTGTTTGAACAATTTGTTATTATTTTAATAATATCCACCATGAATATTATTAGAAAGTTTCGGTTTTTTCTAAAATTTTGGAACTTTTGTCCACTTTTAACTCAGTGAGGTGGAAATTAATGCAAGTTGATAAACACAATTGTTTATACAATTGATTATTGTTCAGAACTATCTTCTCTTGGATAATTGCTAAAATTTTGCGGTTTTTCTGAAATACTTTACTTTGATTTGGCTTTTTATTTATGAATAAATAATACATAAACATTAGGGAGGATAATTCTTTAAATATTCTCTTTCTTTCTTGTGATTATTTTTTTCTGAAATAAAACTGATATTTGAAATATTCTTCAAATTTTCTACATGGATCATATTAAATAGAAATTTTCCTTAAAGTTTTTACTAAAAGCCCTTTTATTTACATTAATAATTATAATGATATTTATTGTTTGTGCCTAGCTTAAAAGTCAAAGAAAAGCTAAAAACTGCAGATGAATCCGCAACATCTAGCATCACTCTAAGTGAGGATAGTTATGAACAACAAATGAATGGTTGAAACAATTCTGTTTTATTATCTTGAAATAATTATTATCTCAATATTTAAAAAGTGGACAAGAAGTTAGAAATTCTAGAAAAACCGCAATTATCTAGCAATCATTTAGGAGAAGGTAGTTGAAAACAATAATGATTCGTTCAATCAATTATGTTTGTGAAATTTCATTAAACCTCACTATAAGTGAAACGTGGACAAACAGTTGAATATTTCAGAAAAAAAACCGGAACTTTCTAAAATTATTTTGAAAGACTTTATTATGAATAATAATAAATGGTTTAAAATATTATTTATGTCAAATTTAATTGATTATTGCCTCGCTCTAAGTGAAAAGTTCAAAACAAGTTGGAAAATTTGGAAAACCCGCCACTTTCTAATTATTTTCTAAGATAAAATTGCTTTCAAACATACTACCTTGTTTAAACAATTATGTTAGTGAGTTGAATTAATTATACACTTACTTTAATTGAAAAGTAGATATAAAGTGAAATTTTTTTGAAAACACTGGAACTTTTTAGTATTATTCCAAGAGAATATTGTTATAAATGATAATAAAAGGTTTAAGCAACTATTTTTGTTAAATATAATTGTTTTTTGCCTCGCTGTGACTGAAATGTTAAGAAGAAGTTGAAAATAATATAAATAAATATGTAAATAATAAAATAAATTGTTTGAACAATTTATTTTATCATTTAATTATCAATAGCAAGTAACACCTCATGTGTTCGAAACAATATGTTTTAAAGAAACCGTAAAAAATCTCAATTTCAATTAATTTCAAGATTGTAAAAAGCTCGCATTTCTCTTAACTTTGCTCAAGCAATTAGAAGGCAATGTTTTTAAATTGGAGACAGACTACGTTGCACTTATAATTTCACAATATGACCTTTTTATTGTTTCAATATAGAGTTAAGAATGGTACACCATCGCGTCGTTTTATTAAACTTTTCCAGTTTTAACGTTTTCCATGTTTATAACATTTTTGAAATTATAGAGGCTTCAATGCCAAAATGCTTTAAAAACAGGGAAAATAGGGAGATTTTCAACGAAAATAAAATAAATTCTTTGAAATGAAATTAATGTCGGTACTAATAACACTGGCCGACAAAAATGGCATCCTTTATGTACTCAAAGACCGGACTATGTGATTCCGAAGGAATTTGGTATCCTAAAACCGTATCCGTTATCGAAATTTTTCCTACACGTCAGTTTTTTGTGATATCCTAAGATAAAAGTGCAAAAATGACTATTTGAATGTGCGCTATCTTTTTGGTAAAAAATTAATTTGCTTGGTTGAAAATCTAACTATTTCTTGGAAAATTTATTGTATTTGCTTGGAAACTTATTTCTCTAACTGAAAATTAAACTATTCTATTTTTTGTTGAAAGTTTATTTATCTTTACTTGAAAATTCATCTATGTTGTTGAAAATTTTCCGTTTTTTGGTAGAAAAATAACCTTATTGGTTGAAAATTTCATTAAAAATTAAAGTATTGAAAGCTTTTTAAGCTCCGTAAAAGTTTTATGTCGCTTGCGCGCTGGGTCGACTTGAGAGGAGAAATAAGGAGTCGTTGTTTTACAATTAAAACACGTAAAATATGGATTTATTTATCCAGTACCGCTCATACAATCTTAGAAAATAGCCTAAGCTAATCTAAACTTTCAATTTTTATCGCACTAGTCTAACCTAGCTATTTGGTCGTTTTTCGATCACAAAATATTATTCGTTTCCCATAGGAAGATTTAAACGCAGTTTGTCGCTTGACGTGCTTTTGACTAAAAAGCATAAAGCATAGTAAAGTGGTCCGTAGACGATATTATCCACAATAAGGATGTAACGAATTCGTACAGAGACGAAATTATGTAAGTCCGTAGACAGGTCGCATTGACAAAATATAATTCCAAAAACTATTTGAAGTAACATGGAAGTTTTAAGATAGTCCGAAGACAAAATCTCTCGCAGAGATGTTTTGTTGAGTTTTACTCAGAGTCCGAAGACTGACTTCTATTCGAGAAGTATTTTTAGTTTTTATATTTTCCCGTAGGAATATGAACGCTCGGTTCGATCGCTCTCCGTAGAGAAGTAACAATTTTAGGCTAAGTGGAGCTCGCTCGACACTTGCACGCTTTTTATAATTTTCCCGTAGGAATTTAAGAATGCTCGGTTCGAAGTATCTCTCGTAAGAGAATCAAGATATAGGCTAAGTGGAGCGCACTCGACACTTGCACGATTTTCGAAATATATTTCGTATTTTTCCCGTAGGAATCGGAACGCAAAGTTCAAAAAGATACTCTCCGTAGAGTAGTATAAAAGTATTACGAAGCTAAGTGGAGCACGCTCAACACTTGCACGCTATCGATGGGCTAAGTGGAGCACGCTCAACACTTGCACGCGTTCGAAGTTTTAGTCTCGGTAGACTACGTAGAGGAGCTACCTCGAGGACTCGAACGCTGTTCGGATAAGAGCAATTTACATAGGGTTTCGGCAGTACAACTCCCTAGCCCGTCCGCCTCTTTTGCTCTTACCGTTTAGAGAAGAGATTTCCAAGTCAAAATAAGGACTTGGCAAAATCTAGTCTCCTAGAACAGTGTCCAGCTCTTCGGTGAAGCTGTGGACCGTCGCGCCCTGAATCTCGAGATTCCGAGGAGAGAACCTTGGTCGTTTACTGAGCCAAAAGAATGACTGAGTAAACTAGAGTCAACTGACACTCGGTGTCGAGGATGCAATCCTCTAGCCTGTATCCTCGGAGACTCTAGATCTCTCTCGCTCGCTCGCGAGCCCCCCCAATGCCGATTTGGGGCTCAGCATCCCCTTTTAACTGTTCGCGCCACTCCTGCCGCCCTCGCGCTCTGCGTGGGTGGGATCGACGCGACTGCGCGTTACGAGTACGCCTGGATACCGGGCCTGACTCTCGGCTCTGCTATTGGGGTTGTCTGTCATAAGGGGTGATACAAGGGTTACCTTACAGTATTTGATTGAAAATTCATGTACTTTGTTTAAAAAATCGTATGTTTTGGTAGACAAATATTCCTTTTGGTTGAAAATTCATTTTTCTTATTGAAAATTCAATATTTCTATTTGAAACATTAGGAATTTGAAGCGGTTCAAATTGAATTTAATATAGTACCCCTTTTTAATTTCACCGGAATATGCACTACATTTCAAGTATAAAAAGATAGAATAAAAAATTGTTCGCATTATTGTTCAAATTTGTGGACTTTCGAGACAAATTCAAAAAATAATTCATTACGTGTGTAGGATATTATTTAATTATTTAATTATTCTATGGTCCTAATATATTTAAAAGTATCTTGTAATATATTGTCTCAAAGCTTTCTAAATTAAACATATTAATTGAATCCCTGGAAACTGAAAAGAATACTAACTAACAATAATTATGCCTATTTAGAATGATGACATTCAATGGTGCTCTAGCACACTTAGAAGGACAAAATAGTAGTCAAAATTTGACTACAGTTATTATAAAAAGCGATATTTAACACCTAATTTTTTCTAATAATTACAATTGATATTTTCTTGTCTACATAATTTCATATCGAAAGCGTCTGCAATTCAACAATTTTCACTTCATAATTAGTTAATTTAAAATTGAGACTATTCGAACTATTTGAACTTGAACAATATTTAACTGTTGAAGACTTCATAAATGAATAATTCTGCAGGTTTTAAAATAATTGTTAATTGAAAACCTGTATCTACTAGATATTAATTGGCCCCTATGCATCAGAAACCAAAAAAGCTTTATTAGTGATTTCCGGATACTCAAAAAAATTAGCATCCATAATAATATTAAAAATACGAAAATGAGAATTTTTTTTAACATATTTTGATAGAGTGTAAAACAAAAACGTTTGTTAAACGATTCAAAATTGATTATGATATTCAGGATCCTCGAGTCATCGAATTTAAATTATTCAGTTTTTAAAGCTTATAAATTTGAAAACATTTATTTGTAAATCTCTTAATTTTTATTCGTTCAAATCAAACCATCAACATTTTTTTAATGTTTAGTGTGTTTAGTGCTTTTTCAGAATTATTTAACTTTAACGTGCATTCAATTTCAAATTCTGAAAACTTGAAATTCAAAATTGTTCCAGTTTTAGTACTAGGAACATTCAACATTGAAAGAATAATTTATATTTCTCATGTTTTGATGTTGATTTTTTTTTATCGAAAGCTTCTTAACGAAAATTGCCAAATTTTTTATAGCTTCCAATTTGAAATAAGTGAGAGTGATTCTTGCTTGGAGATTTACTAATTTTTCAGGCTTCAGAGATTTACCTATTTCATTTTAAAGGCTGCTTCTTTGAATTTTTTAAAATTATAAATAGTTGTTTAATCAGTCTCTGCTTTTGAATCCCGTAGAATACAACGTATTCAAATTAGATAAAGCTTGTGTGTCATTTGTGCTGTTGTGTTTAATCAAATTTCGTAATTTTAGGCGGATTTCTTTTAACGTGAATGCACGAAGGCGAAGTAGATTGAGTGTGTAAATAATTCTGTTTTTTTTTTCATTTTGAGGTTACGCAGCCTGTTTACAAGTTACACAATATTACCTTCGTGCTGCGTCATTTATAGACTAGAGCTTCTTATTGTTTGAATCGAGTTGAAAATTAACACTTACTTAAATTTTTCTAATTTTGATTCAGGAAGATGACCGGAAAACATTTTTGCTATCCGGAAAAAACCTGTGAAATTACTAGGAATTTTTCTCGTAGAGTTTCAGTGGTCATTCTGAACAAAAGATATTATCCGATTAAACTAGAATTTAGAGAGCTTACTGCTGTTGGGCAGATAAAATTTTCACTCATTATTAGAATCGGCTACTTAATAAAAGGATTTTTTGACCCACTCTACTGCGTATATCACCCTAGATCTAGATGTCATCTCAAAAAGTCTCGGATAGGAGGAAAAATCAGTAATGATTTATACCGAGATTATGCAATAACGGGAGTATATACTTGAATTAACTCAAAGAAAAAATTATTGATGAAACTAAAGACTTTATTTTATTGTATTATTTACCTTTACATTCCTTTTAGACATTTGCACACAAAAAACCCATATATATACTCTTACCCTATACCGCCTGCAGACGGATTTTTATTAGAGGCGCTCGAATTTGCTTAGATCTTTAGCCAAGGGAGTGGAAAACTGCAGAAAACCTTTCCCGAGCGCAGCCGGTTACCGACAATTATCCGTCGTCTCCTTAGTAAGTGAGCACCATCCTAACTGGACGCTTGTTTAGCGGCTGGAGAGGTCTAACATTCGAAACGTCTCCCCCGTCCAACTTTATTTTCCTGAATCCATTTAGCTGAAAGAAAAAGTAGGAATATAAACTAGTAGAAGTAAAGTATTATCAAACTCAGTTCCGTATATATTCTAAATAAATATATATATTCTTACCAGGTTTTTGGAAATAGACATAACAGTTCCAGATTGGAACCAAGTCACCGATTCTGTGCAAGGTGGATAATCTAAAGAGCCTTTGTAAAATAGAAATGATACTGGACCATCTGGATCTAAAAAACTTGCTAAGGAAAACGGTTTTAGCACAGCTGTTGAATTGATGGATCGCACCTCATGTATAATTTGTTCCAGCTCCTCGAATATAGGTTGGGGTTTAAACAATGTGCTCCGAAACTTGAAGAATGAGTCAAGAAAATAGGATTTTTCGTAAAGAAAAGTTCAATATTTTTTTCTTTTTAATTTTTTCAGGGCATGCACTTTTAATAGGATTCCAAAGGATTCAAACAAATTTAGAATATTTTTGTAACATTCAAGATATTTTTAATAGCTTTAAATGCTTTAAGGGATTTCGAAAAGATTTAAAATATTTCAGGGTATTTATTAAACGATCGTTTCGGGCCTATAAGGTTTGAGGATATTTTAAGAGATCCCAATTGATTTTATAAAATTTCTGAGGATCTCAATGATTTTGAGAGATTTTAAAAGCCCTCAAGGTTTGGTAATAAATTTTCCAGGATTTCATGAAATACCAGATTTCGTGTGGTTTCACGGCAACCTATAATATTTCAATAGATTTCATAGAATTTATTCACAAAAATTGATGAATTTCATAAGATTTCAAATATTTCAAGGAATTGTCAAAAATTGTACTGCATTTGAAAGATTTTAAGAAATTTTTGATTGATTGAAATGAACTCATGGGATTTCAAAGAATGTTTAAAATTCCATTCAAAAGTATATGAGGATTTGAATTTTCGAAGAATTGTTGAGAGCTTTGAAAAATGTCAAGAAATTGCAAAAAATTTCAAAGGATTTGAATTATCTGAGGATATTTCTAATAGATTACAATAATTTCAAGTGATTCCAAAGGACTTTGAAGATTTCAGGGTATTTTAATACCTTCAAATTAATTTTTAAGAAGTTTCAAAAGCTCCACTTAGAAAAATTCCAAGGAATGTTCAATTTATTTCAATAATTTTCAGGAATTTCAACAAATGTTAACTAATTTGGGGTACCTAAAAAAATTCCGATGCATTTTCGAGAGATTAAAAAATTTTGAAGGGATTTCCAAGGATTTTATTGATTCTACGGAGTTTGAAAAACGTCTATGCGGTTTGAATGAATTTCTCAGAATTTCGAAAAATATGGAACAGTTTTACAGGAACTATGAGGTTTTAAGATTTTCCTAAACTTTTACATGAATTTTATAAGATATCTTAGGATTTCAATGCTTTTAATGAATTTCAAGAGACCTCAAAGCATTTTAATACAATTTACAGGATTTCAGGCAATATCATCATTTTGCACAGAATTTCACGGACAGCCTGAAGGGCGATCATCGTGAAATTTATAAGAGGTGAAGTGGAAATGAACCCCCCTTATTTTCTCACTCTCAGTTTTAGCAAGACAATTTTTGCGTATTATTTTGTAAAAATAATTAATAAACACATATTGACAGAACGTATTTCAACTAATTAATTTGAACTTCTTACTTCGGATCCATCTGAAACCTGGAGCCACACTTTAATAATTGCAAGTCCGTCCTTCTGTGATTGAGCTTTCTTAAATGATTTCCAGTCTTCTTTATAAAAATACACCTGCATCTCCATATCATACCTATTGAATAAAAATGATGACATGAAATTTTATATCGAACGTTTTGTTGATGCTAGCGGCAATAAAAATATTAAAAAAGCATTTTTGACTTACGGAAGCGAGTTTTGATCGTCAACCATTGTATTCATGGACTCCGTCCACTTTTCATTTATGAAGTTGAAATGACAATTATTATAATTATTATGATCTTCATTAATGGTTCCATTAATTACTCACTAAATTTGAATTCGTGAAAATTTTACTACTTGATTGACAAATCGAATATTTGACTGATCAAAGATTATCATTTTGTCATTTCACGGATTAAATAGTAAAAAGTCACAAATTTATTATACCTACAAAAGTTCTTGAGCAAAAATATTTACTGATTTTTGGGTAATTTCGGTTATCAAAGAATGAGTAAACGTTTCTTGTTGATTGTTTTCGATATCGAATCGAGATTCTGCGGAATTATTTTTTATCTTCAATAGGTAAGGTAAAATACAAAGGTGTCTAAATAATTCTAGTTTTTTTTTTGCATTCTACTTACAAGTCTCACGATATTGCATTCTCACTGTGTCAATGAAGTTACAACTGCTACAAAACCACATTTTTAAAATAAATTTTACAATTTTTTTTTCAATTCAAGAAGTAAAATAACGCTAGTAAAACTAGCTAAATTCAAATACTCTAAATTTAGAGAGTTCAGAAAAATGTTGGAAGACTTACCTTTTTTTGGGCCCAACGGAAGATGGTTTTTTCAAATACGTAATTCCCATGAAGGGGTCCACCAGTAAGCCCTGGAGGTTTCTCAGGCCAATCAGCTTTTATTTCCACTGTATAAAAAAGAAAGGTGAAAGAACGTATAAAATAAAATAAAGCAGATTTAAATGTATGATTTAAAATAATTAATGTTTAGTACCAGTGTGACCAGTATTTTTAATGGTCATATTCTTTGGTAATTCATGTAAGTCTGTCAATTTCATTATTTTCTTGATAGATGGATAATCACCATCTTTGATGAATTCATCCGTAGCCGTGGGAGACTGAAATCTCCCCTTACATTCTGGATAATGTTTGCCCCAGTTTTTGGCATCTTTATAACTGAATGCGCCTGGAAGAAACGAATAAAAATTGGGAAGCTTTATTAATAACAAGCGATTATCTGAATTATTGCTTTTATTATTTGGATAATGTTTAAAGAATTAATCTTTTTTCATCAATCAACAAAATATAATCGTATCTCAAATGTTTTTTCATTCATATTTATTTTTATAGCAAATTATGAAATGTGTTGGAAAAAATTCTTGAAATATCACTTACTTGCCCCTACAATAAGACTGAAAAGAATAGTCGCTATCGGGTATCGCAGGTTCATTTCGAAACTCTGCATATTCTAAGAAATCATAAAGGAAACAATATTATAACTTAATATTTAGATATAAATTTGTATTCTTACTTCTTTCTTGCTTCTCTTGAAGATCCAGCGGCGTGGTGAATAAATTGTAATGTCTATGAATCGGATGCCAGTACCTTGAAGAAAGAATTTGCTCTTGAAGAAACGACTATATATAGGCCGATATTCTTATCTGGTTTTCTTATGGTTTATTATGCACGTGATTGTGTTGTGAATTTAGTTCTGTACAGGTTTTTAAAGTTCGTCGCATTTAAAATTTAGTGATAACATCAGGGAGCACACTGGATTCTTGAGTAGGAGAAAACCACCTCCCTACCCCCCATCCCTGGAGGAAAAACTTACATTGACGTTAACCTTCACATTCTGCATGAAAGACTCTTTTTACCTTGTATATTTTTCAATGAAAAATAACTCTATTCAATGCTTAAATAATCTCAAATTGAAAGCTAAATGCAAGTTCTTTTAACTTCAAAACATTTTAATTGAAGATTCTAAAAATATAACTATTTAAAATTTAATGATATTTCACTTTGAAAGAGTTCATAAAAGAATAATCATATTTTTATGCTATAGGTTTCAAAATAATAATTTCTTAAAAACATGCGTCTATTCGACATGAATCATCTCCAACGCATCAGCAAATAAGAAATTCTAATAATGTGTTTCTCCGAGCCACTCTAATGTATCTGCTAATAATTTTTATGTTCCCTCTAGTATTCCAGTATATAAATTTGGAAGTCTCTTATTTCTTAATCCTTCAATTTGAACTATTTTCATTTTTAAATGTGCAGTGTTTTTAGTACTTTCAGAATTATTAATTTTGTACGTGCTATAATTTGCTGTTCTTCAGTTTTGGAAGTTTGCAATTTCAAATTGCACATTGCGAAGCTGGCTTCTGATTTGCTATTCTAAAATTCTGAAAAGTTGAAATTCAAAATTATTTAATTGTTGGTACTAGGAACATTCTAAATTAAAGGAATTTCAGTTTTCTTTCCATTTGTAAGTCCGTTCGTCCTGCTTTTCTCCACGCGAATTCACCGCAAAAGGGCATAAGCGCCAAAGTTTATTGTTTTTAATTTTAAAGAAACCATGTTATTGTATATATATATATAAATAAAACTTAAATCTTTCTCTGAAAAATAGGTGTGTCACGAAAATTTCGAAAGCATTTTTGTCGCTTTTCCTTAATGCCGATTGGGCAATTTGAAAAACTCGAAGAAAGGAATGTTGCTAAATTCGCACACATAATTGAGAACTGAGTTTCAGTTGAAGGGCAGGGATAAAGAATGTCACATTTTTGCGTATAATAAAACTAACAAAAACTTAAGAATTTTCAATGTAAAATTTTGTTATTACATTTTCAGTGAAAATAATTATTTTCATCCAAGAGAAATTGAATTTTCAACAAAACAGCTAAAGTTTCAAGCGAACTGATGAATCTTTGATAGAAAAAAAAAAAATTTTTAACTTGAATTTACAACCGAAAAATATGCATTTTCTACCAAAATAATTGAATTCTCGACTAAAAAAGACGAGTTTTCAAAACAATAAGTGAGTTTCCAACAACTGTAAAAGATCAATTTTGTAGCAAAGACGAAGTAGCTACATTTTTAGTAAAAACCATTTTTTCAAGTTAAATTCTTAACCAAAGAAATGAACTTTTAACTAAAATGATGCATTTTTAATTTTCTACCAGAAAAGACAAATTTTCCAGAAAATAGATGAATTTTCAACTAACAAAAAAAGAATTTTAACAAAAAATATAATAGTTTAATTTTAAGTTAGAGATATAAGATTTTAACAACAAAAAAAAAATTTAAACGAAATTGTTTAATTTTCAACCAAACAAATGAATTTTCTACCCAAGAGATTAAATTTCTATGAAAAAAAAATGAACGAAAAATGGAATAGTTGAATTTTGGGTTAAAAAAATTCATTTTCAACAAAAAAAAAAAAAACGAATTTTCAACGAAATTTTTAAATTTTCAATGAAGGAAATGAATTTATAACTAAAATTATGCATACTCGATCAAAAAGATACATTTTTAACCAAATAGTTGAATTTTCAGCACAAACGATGAATTTTTAAATGAATTTTCAACCAAAAAGGTTAATTTGCTACCAAAAGAAGACAAATTTTCAACACAATAGATGAATGTTCTACTAGAAAAGATAAATTTGTTAACAAAATACATGAATTTTTAATTAAATATTTCATTTTTCAATCGAAATTTAAATCTAATAGTTGAATTTTCAACTAAAAGGGTGAATTAGTCACCAAAAAGATTAATATTCTACCACAAAAGACAAAGTTTCAACAAAATACAGAAATTTTCAAACAAATAGTTGAATTTCCAATTGAAGAAGATTGAGGCTCAAACAATTATGATATAGTTAAATTTTCAGTTAAAAAATTAACTTTTAATTTTAAAAAACTAATTTTTAAGCCAATTAAATTAATTTTGAACCAAAAAGATTAATTTTCTATAAAAAAAGATTAGTTTTTAACCACATACATGAATTTTCAGCCCAAAAGGTGAATTAATCAGCAAGAAAATTAATTTTCTACCATGAAAGACAAGGTTTCAACAAAATACAGGAATTTTCAACCAAACGCATTTTTTATGTTTTTTAAATGTTGAAAAAATATCAAAACTACGGTGTCAGATTATCACACACGCAGAGTATTGATAAATTAAAAAAAGAATCAAGAACTTTCTAGGAAACTTCTGTAAATAATATACAAAGTTTTCAAATTCTGAAAAATTTTCTGTAAAATATATAACAAAATGTTGGAAAATAAAGCGAGTTTTTTTTCTGAAAACAGGGTAATTAGTGCCCGCTTAGCGCGCACAATGTTCTAGTTAAACTGAATAAAATAAAATAATTTAACTTAAATAAAACTAAAATTAAACTAAATTGTATATTATAAGAAAATTATCATATTATATACTATCTTATCTTATATATCATAAGGATATTATAATCTTGATACTATAAAGACAAAATAGTAGTCAACATTTGACTTTTATTATCATAAAATAAGATATTCAATAACTCATTGTTCTGAATCATTGTAGCTTTCAAAGCCTTACAGTTGAAAATTGTTTCATCCTTTAGGATTTAATTCGAAAATTTTCAACCTGAAGTCTCTTACTATAGCCTTACACCGTACATTTTTCAATAAAAAATTAGTGTTTTTGATCCTTGGATAATCTCATATTGAAAGCGTTTGAAATAGGTTGAAGATTAAAATAGATCAAAGGATTTTTAAGACAATTTCAGATTTTAAAACAGTGTGTAATTTTGAATACCGTAGAATAAAATGTATTCAATTTAAATAAAGCTCATCTGTGATAAATTATACATTATTATTCTGAGTCTTGAATTTACAGATTTCAAATGTTTTAATTTTTAGTTTAGATGATTCAAAATCAAAAGAGATCTGTGTCAGTTTTGTTGCTTTAATAATTATTCGAATTTCACCATTCTTCTGTGAAATTATTTAACGTTAATAAACAAAAATGATGTAGATTTAGTGTGTAAATAATTCTGTTATTCATTTTGATGGTGACATAGCCTCTTTACAAGTTTCACAATATTACCTTCGGGTTGCGTCATTCATAGAGTCAGGCTTCAGAGTGTTTTCTTAAAGTTGAAAATTAGTGATTAGTTAAATTTTCCTTATTTAGATTTGGAGATATGACAGGAAAACATTCTTGCAAACCAAAAGTAGCCCGGCAAATGACCAGGAATTTTTTTGTACAGTTTCATGTTCATCCTGAAATTTTTTTGAATACAATATGTATTTTTTTCCATGCCTAGCGCAAAAACTATTAGGTTTAGCGACCTCATTTTTTCCATGTAGATGTGTTTTGCGTGTCTATAGATAATTGCGTCTGTAGATAAATAATACATAAACATTAGGAAGGATAATTTTTTTAACATTCTCTTTCTTTTTTGTGAATATTTTTTCTGAAATAAGACAGATATTTGAAATTGAAATTTAAAAATTTTTAATTAGATCAAAATCAAATTCAAAATCCCATTCAACATCCAATAATCAAGTTAATGTATAGAATTCCTGCAAATAAAACAAAAATTCAACGATAAAATTTGGACAAACACCACAAAATGCTCCTATTGCAATTCCTAAAAACAAAG
>CAKNYM010054020.1:192161-220573 GCA_932195095.1 Andricus curvator | reverse complement strand
CAGGAATTCTATACATTAACTTGATATTTGCAATATTCTTCAAATTTTTATACATGGATCATATTAAATAGAAATTTTCCTTGAAGCAGTTACTAAAAGCCCTTTTATTTAAATTATTAATTATAATGATATTTGTTGTTTGTTCCTAACTTAAAAGTCAACGAAAAGCTAAAAACTGCAGATAAATCCGTAACAACTATCTAGCATTACTCTGAGTGAAGATAGTTATGAACAACAAATAAATGGTTTCAACAATTCTATTTTATCATCTTATAAAAATTATTATTTCACTGAGTAAAAAGTGGAGAAAAAGTTAGAAATTTTAGAAGAACCGCAATTACCGAGCATTAATGTAGAAGAATATTGTTGAAAACAATAATAATTTGTTTATTCAATTATGTTTGTGAAATTTCATCGAATCTGGCTACAAGTGAAACGTCAACAAAAAATTTAATATTTTAGAAAAAACCGCAACTTTCTAACGTTATTCTAAGAGAATATTTTTATAAATAATAATAAATGGTTAAAAATATTATTTATGTTCAATTAAATTGATTATTGCTCGCTCTAAGTGAAAAGCTTAAAACAAGTTGGAAAATTCGGAAAAACCCGCCACTTTCTAATTCTTTTCTGAAAGAAAATTCGCATCAAAAATAGAACATTGTTTAAACAATTATGTTAGTTGAGATGCATCAATTATTTATTTACTTTAATTCGAAAGTAGAAAAACTGGAAAATTTCAGAAAAAACTGAAACTTTTTAGTATTATTCTAAGAGAATATTGTTATAAATGATAATAAAGGGTTTAAGCAATTATTTTTGTTGAATATAATTGTTTTTTGCCTCGCTGCAACTGAAATGTTTAAAACAAGTTGAAAAATAATATAAATGAATATATAAATAATAAAATAAATTATTTGAACAATTTATTTTATCATTTAATTAATTTCAAGATTGTAAAAAGTTCGAATTTTTCTTAATTTTGCTGAAGCAATTTTACAATATAAGCATTTTATTGTTTCAATATAAACTTAGGAATGGTACACCATCGCGTCGTTTTATTGAAATTTTATATTTTTAACGTTTTCCATGTTTATGACTTTTTTGAAATTATTATATGAAGTCCTGAATAGTTTTTTTTATCGAACAATTAGTTTTTCACTATTTAATTAGAAAATACCTCGACTGCTCGAAAAAGGAATTTGCCACTAATCTGTATATAGCCTTCAATGCCAAAATGCTTTAAAAACATAGAAAATAGAGAGATTTTTCACGGAAATAAAATAAATTCTTTCAAATGAAATTAATGTCGGTACTAATAATAAGGAATTAAAACGCTTCAAATTTTTGATATTTCAAGTAAAAATATTGCGTTTTCAACAAAATAGATGAATTTTAAACAAAATAGTTGAATTTTGAACCGAAAAGAAGAATTCTCAACCAAGAAGAATAATTTCTTTACCAAAAAGACGAGTTTTTGACCAGAGGTGAATCTTCCACTAAAATAATGAATTTCTAACCAACAAAAATGAATTTGCAACTAAGTAGATACATTTTCAACCAGAGCATTTTTTGATCTTTAATCAAAAACGATTAAATTCATCCAAAATAGATGACTTCAACAAAACAGTTGATTTCTCGACCAAAATAGTTAAATTTCCAACCAAAAACGGTAACCTTTTAACAAAATCGTTGAATTTTCAAACAGAAAATATAAATTCTCAACAAAAAATGTAATAGTTGATATTTCTACCAGAATTTTTCAATCTTTAATTGAAAACAATTATGTGAACAAAAAAGTTCATTTTCCACCAAAGAGTTCAATTTTCTACTGAAATAATTGAATCTTCAACCTGAATGGACGAATTTTCAACAAAATAGTTACATTTTCAAACAAAAAAAGATGAAGTTCCAAAGAAAAATGTAATAGTTGATTTTTGGACCAAAAAATACGAATTTACAATAAAATATTAGAATGTTTAACAAAAACAGATTTCTAAAAAAAAAAAATTAATTTCCGAGTCAGAAAGAAGAATTTTTATCAAAAGAGTTTAATTTTTAACCAAGAAAGATTCGTCAGTCAAGTTAGAAAAAAATTCAACCAAATTCTTCAATTTTTAAGCCAGAAAGGCAAATTTTCTATAAAACATCTGAGTTTTCAACTCGCAAATATGAATTTTCAACAAAAAAGTACATTTTCAGCCAAATAGTTAAATTTCCAACAAAAGAGTTGCTTTTTTAACAACGAAAATTTCTTAAGTTTTATTATTCAGTTCTCATTATATAGTATAGCATTTTTTGCATCGTTTTAAAAATTTCTCATATAAAACTCATATTGCTTCTCCATTTCATTATTGAAGGTTAATGTATGATTCTGAAGAGTAAATAAACTTTTGAACGACACCAGTTTTCAAGGTTTAGAGAAGGGGGGAAATAGATGTATGAAATACAAATATCTGAGAAGAACGATTTCCACCTCTCCAATCTGTTGTGAAAATATGACTGGACATAATTGCAAAGATTTCAAAAGTTCTGGAAGATTGATAAGATTTTAGACATTTTAAGACAGCGATTTCGAAGATTTTAAAAGATATAAAAACTTCAGATTTCAAAGATTACAAAAAAATTCACAAAGATTAAAATTACTTCACAAAAAATTGCAAAGGTTTCAGAAGGACTGAAAAAATTTCACAAAGATTTCCACGATTTCGAAAGATATCAAAAAGATTTCAAAAACTGTAGTTTTTAGAAACAAAATGTTGAAGATCGAAAATAATATGCAAGAGAGTAGCAGATGAGGACACTAAAGAAGTATAATTAATTTGAAGCTAATTATTATATGACTGGGTTTTACATATAAGCAAACTGCATAGTTGATAAAACTTCTATCTTCATAATTTTCTTATTTTCGTGAATAATAATCTTTTTAAATGTCTGTTTTTAAAATATTTTTCTAAACTGGCATTAAAAAAGGTTTTGAACGAGAGGTCAACCACTTTGATATTCCTGGTACACTCACTAAATATTCCCATATATTCTTTCCATATTCCCAGATATTCTTGATATTCTTAATATTCTCGATATTCCCAAATATTTTTGATATTCTTCATAACCACAAATATTCCTACCTATTCACAAGTATTCTCAAATAACCCAGGCGGAAATATTATATATAGTTTATATATAGTGTGAAGTAGAGAAACTATGCACGTAAGGAAACTAGATATTCTATGTGTACCTGAGACGAAGAAAAAGGGTTGCGAAAGTAGAAACGTAGAAAATGGAGTGTTGAAAAGCGGTTTCGAAATATGGTCAGGTGTAGATAGTGAATCACCTGGTAGTGAAGGAGTCGGTTTGATTATGAATGAAAAAGCAAGACAGCAACTCAAAGATCATGATTTTGTATCTCCCAGATTGTTGTGGGCTAGAATGAAGAGAGGAATCAAAAGATTATTTATCATAGCGTGCTACGCCCCAGTTGATAGTGATCTGAGAGAAGTCAAAGACGCCTTTTGGGACACTTTAAATGATACAATAAGTACTTGCGATCAAGGTGAAAGAATAATTCGGCTAGGTGATATGAACGGATGGGTTGGCATCCAACGTCAGGATACAGATATAGAAAGGGTGCTAGGTAAGCTTGGGGATCCAACAAGAAAAAATTATAACGGGGACAAATTAGTTAGCTTATGCTTAGGAAAGGGCCCATTTATTACAAATATTTGGTTCCGACATAAAATGATCCACATGTACACCTGGTGTAAAGGACATAACCACAGTATAATTAACTTCGTTATTGCGGATGAAAGACTGAGAGAACTAGTAAAAGATACAAGAGCCATGATAGGTTCCGAATGCAATACTGACCATTTCCTTCTAGTCTGCAAAATAAACTTAGGGCGGGGATGGAGGAGAAAGAGAACAAAAAAAAACGCAAATCAAGGTTGAAAATTTTCAGAAACCGAAAGTGCGAATAGATTTTCAGGTTATGATAAACGAACGCATAAATAGGGCAACTTGGGAGGCGCTTAGAAGCAATAAAGATATAGAGAGCGCGTGGACTATGTTACAGGATATCATTGTTAAAACTTCGACTGAAGTGTGTGGTACGGCGGTTTTAGGAAGAAAGTCTGGTGATGCGTGGTGGAATGATGAAATTCAGGCAGCCTGTCAAGAAAAAGAAAAAAGCGTACAAGAGATCATCAAACATCACAGGTCTTAGCTATGAGGAGAGAAATAGACTTGAAAATGATTACAGACACAAAAAGAGGAAAGTTAAACGACTAGTCAAGGAAAGTAAAGATAAAATCAGAACAGAAGAAAAGAGGAAAATACAAAACGACTTTGAAGAAAGCATGAAACAATTATTTAAAGAAATGAAAGGAAGTAAAAGTACAGAGTTTGTCAGCATGAGATACAGCAAAGGTGAAATCCTATATGATACAGACGGGATAGTAGACGCTTTAAAAGACTCTTTTGAAGAATTATTAGGAGGTGAAGCTATAGGGCAACAAAACTGCGACATGGAACATAATGCATTAGAAAACCTAATTGAGAAAGTCTGTGTCACTGACACCTCATAGGTTGTGCGAATTGATAAATTTATGTATCGAGATGGGATATAAGCAGAGTGACAACAGAGTGAATGACGCCTGAAACAAAGACCTGGGATACTAATGGGCCCAAGTGTGGAACCACACATAACAATTTTGTGAGGCTCTTTACTTGGGGTGATCGCTAGAGAGATTGATCAGCAACCTGGGTCGGAGCAGTGTTGCGGAACGAACGTATCATTTAAATAAATAACACGAGAATTCTAGATCAATCTGAAATACCCGGTTGCCCACTATATAACAATTCAACTTTGAGTGGATTATTAATTTCTTATCAAGTTATTTGATTCATGCACACGAAACGTGTGGAATAATAATAGAATTGATAATGAATAAATAAATTATTAATTATTCGTTACATTATATGTGCTGCATCCCGAAGTGCAATATTATGCATCGGGGTGCAACTAAAAATTTAACTTTCATTTTTCGTCGAAATTTTTTTTTTTAATAGTCATTTTATCTTTTTGTTTAAAAATTCATCTGTGTGGTTGAAAATTCAACTATATCATTGACAATTTATTTTATTTAGTTAAAAACTTATTTCTCCAACTTAAACCTAAGCTGTTGTATTTTTCTTCGAAAATTCGTCTTTTTGGAAGCAATATAACCTTCTTGGTTGAAATTTCAACTATTAGGTTGAAAACTCTATTAAAAATTAAAATATTTGGTTGACAATTCATGAGTTTTATTACAAATTATTTTTTTGTCGTCGAAAATTAATCTTTGAAATTCCATTTCTTTGGTTAAAAATTAGTTTCATTCATTGAAAATTAACTTTTTAAACTAAAAATTTAACTATTCAATTTTTCGTCTGAATGTTATCTTTTTTTATAGACATTTAATTTTTTTAGTTGAAAATTCATCTTCTGGGTTGAAAATTTAACTATCTGGTTAAAATTTTATTTTTTGTTCTATTGAAGATGCATCATTTTAGTTAAAAGTTCATTCCTTTGGTTAAAAACCTAACCAATTTGGTTAAAAGTTCGTTTTTTGTTGTTGAAAATAAATTTTTTTTTTGAAAGTGTAGCTATTTCGTTTTTGCTAGAAAATTGATCTTTTTTAGTTAAAGATTCTCTTATTTTGTTGGAAACTCGTCTTTTTTAGTCGAAAATTCAATTATTTTGGTAGAAAATGCACATTATTGGGTTGTGAATTCAATGTTTTTTTTTTCCAAATTTCGTCTTTATGACGTAAAAACTCGATATTTTTGATGAGATTCTTCTTCTTTATTGATTAATAATTCAACTCTTCTCTTGAACATTTGCATTTTTTGGTATAATTTCACGGTTTTTGATTGAAAATCAAAAACTTGTTTTCTGAAAATGTCAATCATAACACTTATTGTTTAGAATTTATTTTTTGTTTGTTGAAGATTCATCAGTTTGTTCGAAAATTTAACTATTTTGTTGAAAATGACCTTTTTCTTGGTTTAGAATTAATTATTTCAACCAAAAACTTAATAATAACATTTTTAATTAATAAATCTTAATTAACCGAGACTCAATTCTTTACTATGTGTGTGATTTTGCAACATTCTTTCCTTCGAGTTTTTCATATTACCCAGTAGATATTGAGGAAAAGCGACAACAATGCTTTCGAGATTTTCGTCACACACCTATTTTTTAGAGAATAGTTATTTGTTTCACATACTACTTTTTATCACACCAATCAATCATAAGTGCAAATAGGTTGCATAGAGTCCTAATCTAAAAACCCGAGAGGGTCCAGAGACGGAATCCGGTAATGTGCGTGGTCTAAGAAGTCGATACTAAAATACCCTAAATACCCTAAATACCCTAAATATCCTGAATACCCTAAATAAATACATCAAATACCCTTAATATCGTAAGTAAAAATTTTGCGGCCTGTGCTAAAAAGTGATATTTAAGGTATCGTTCGCAGTACCTAAAATCGCACTTATGATGGCAGTGCGATAAAAAGATTGTTTTTCATCGAAAACTGGTATTTTTAATAAAGAATCATTAGTTTTGAACAAATATTTACAATTAGAATAAATGTTTTAAAAAAATACAACAATTTTGTATTAATTTAAACTTTATATATTAGTTCAAAAATTGCTTAAGACTAAAAAAAAACAATAATCGCTCAAGTAGCGTGCTTGTTTCTTTCCTAGTTGAAATAAAAATCATTTCTCATCACTAAATTTATTTGGAGAAAAACTATCTGCGTGCCAAATATTCTTCGACAGTGGCAGCTCGATCAGTCATCAAATTCGGTGGTTCTCGAGGAATTGGTAAAAGAGTCGCGTACAAAGATCCAGATGGGTTAACATGAAACACATGCCTTTTTTGTAATTCTTGCAAACTACGACAATTTTTTAAGAGCGGTTTGTATTTTTTGTCGTATATAGTACGAAATTCTGCAACCTGAAAAACGTATTTTCAGTTTCATGTATGTATAAAAAATTATTCTTGAATTTTTTAAATAAATTTAACCTCTAAGTATGAGCGTGATTTCTTTCTTGCACTAACATGGACCTGAGGTCTCACAGACCGCTGTATATATTTATATCTAATTTAATAGGCAAATAAGTTTTTATTTGGAATAAGTGATAAATTAATCAATTTTATCATTTTTTTATTATTTATAATCTTTTACACCAGTGGGGGGAGGGACCCACATATCAGAACCATGGTGCGGTCTGTGAGACCGCACGGCCATACTCAAAAGTTAACAAAGATGAGAATTTACTTGTTTTGGAGATATTGCAATTGGTTCTCTACTGATCAGCCACAAAACAGTGTGTGTTCGGTGCAAAAGAGGAACAGAGCCCCAATACACAAAATAATCTCTAGTAAATGGTCTCAAAATTTTTGTTATGAGCCATGGATTTAGACGAATTGAAGAATTCGGATTTTGAATAAATGGAATATTTCCTACGATATCTTCTAATTCAGGATTTGGGTCCGTTTGTAACTGAAATGAAAGATTTATTGGCTTGTAATTCTTCAGAAGACAGTTACATTTTCAATCCGAGATAACTAATTTTTGTAGAATACAGTGAAGTTTCTAGTCCAAAAGACAAATTTTCTATCCAAAAAGACGAATTTTTAACGAAATAGTTAAATTTTCAAACAAGTAATTAAATTTTCAACTAAAACGATGAATCTTCAACACTAAGAAAATTGAACTTTTAACGAACAAGTTCAACTCTCAACCAAGTAGTTGAATTTTCAATAAAAAAAGATTAATTCTCAATTAAAAATACGATCTTTGATATTTCAGCCATAAACAAATTTTAATTTTAAATTAAAAACAGTAGCCTTCAACAAAAAAGGTAAACCCTCAGTGAAAAATATGATAGTTGAACAAAACAGTTGAATTTTCAAACCAGAAGAAACTTTTCAGTCAAAATAGAAAAAAAATTCAAACGAATTGTTGAATTTTCAAACCAAAATGATGAATTCTCTAGAAAAAAGTTGAATTTTCTATTCCATAATATAAATTTGCAATCAAAAAGATCAACGAGAATTATAATAGTTGATATTTAAACCAAATATTTCAACAAAATCGTTGAGTTTTCAACCAAGAATTATTTTCGAGTCAAGAGAGAAAGAATTTCAAACAGATTGTCGAATTTTCAAACCACAAAAAACGAATTTTTTTAAAAACAGTTGAAGCCCGAGAATATGAATTTGAATCAAAAAAGTTAATTTTAGAAAATATATTTGAATTTTTAACTCGAAAATATTAATTTTCAACCTAAAATGGAATTGTTAAATTTGCAGTTGAAAAAATTGATTTTCAAAAAAAAAAAAGAATTTTCAAGAAAATAATTAAATTTTGAAGCAAAGAGATAGGTCTTTGATAATTAAATGATTTTTGAACAAAGCAGTTCAATTTTTAACAAAGAAGATTAATTTTCAGCCAAAAAAGAATAGTTAAATTTTCAGTTAACAAAATTAATTTTTAACTAGATAACGAAACGAATTTTTAACAGAAAAGTTGAACTTTCCAAGTAAAAGCAGAATTGTCAATCGAAAGAGATGAATTTTGAACCAAAAATTTAATAGTAGATTTTGTATTTTTATCAAAAAGAGTTAACTTTAAACAAAAAATAGTATTATGTCCTTATTAAGTTATAACAATTAACTCAGCATTCAAGCAAAAAAATAGAAAAAAGAGAATTTATTTGAAAACAGGGGGAAGGAGAACATTCTTCAAAAAAAGGGGTGAAGAGTGAAATAGGGCAGAGAGTGTGAAATAGGGTGGCCCTTATTTTTCAATTTTCGAATTTCTCTGCTCTCACCCCCCCCCCCCAGTTTTGTTCGAATGCACAAAAAAAAATCTTCTTAAAATTTGAGCAAAATCGGTTAATATTTAGGGGTGCCGCAAAGACCATGAAGTTTCCCATTGATTTAATATGGGAAAAAGTCAGCTTTCTGTAAATCTAATATTTAAACGCGATAATATGTTACAAATAATTCCGTGTTTCAGTATATTGTTCAGAATTCGTCAGAGAATAAGAATCAATCATAAATTTTAAGGTTAAATGAATTTAAGCCACTCTTATGGGTCCCCAAAGAAAACCCCATAAGTGACAAATTTGAATTTGACGTAATACTGCGGTTTATTGACGCTTTTTGAAAGTTAAAAAAAAACAAATCATTAATCGGTAATCGGTAATTTAAGAATACTCAGTCATTTGTTAACTAATGTTCAATTGTTTAAACAATTTTAAAATGTTTATATATTTGTTTTTTTTCATTAAACTCGCGAAATGAACGTATTTTCTAGACTTCATGAGTTATTTAATCAATAATAACAATAAAATAATTTCTTCAAATGATTTTACAATTATTTAAATAATAAGTATTTATTCAAGCATATATTTTACCTAAAAAAAGCAGAAGAAACATTTTATATCATTAAATTTTCGTCAAATTTCAATATTTCGAGGTATTAATTTGTTTATTAGGAATACTCGCGGATTTTTAAACAAATTTAAATTTTTTCAACAATTTTTTTGTCAACATATATATTTTTTTTCGAAAGATTGAAATATTTTTATGTTCTACTTTGCTTTTTCAAAATATTCTTAAATGTTTAAAAAAATTTAATTTGTGTAAACATCTATGAGTATTCATGATAAACAAATAAGTACTTACAAATATTAAAATTTGTCGAAAATTTAGTGAGATAAAGTGTTTCTCCTGCTTTCTGTAGGTAAAATATATGCTTGAACAAATATTTATTATTTAAATAATTGTAAAATCATTTGAAGAAATTATTTTATTGTTATTATTGATTAAATAACTCATGAAGTCCAGAAAATACGTTCATTTCGCGAGTCAACTGAAAAAAAAACTATTATTTAAACAAACTCAAATTGTTTAAACAATATAATATTAGTTAAAAAATGACTGGGTATTCCCAAATTACCGATTCATGATTATTTTTTTTTTTAACTTTTAAAAACGTCAATAAACCGCAATATCGCGTAAAATTCAAATTTGTCACTTATGGGGTTTTCTTTGGAGACCCATAACAGTGGTTTAAAATTATTCAACCTTAAAATTTATGATTGATTCTTACTCCCTGACGAATTCTGAACATTATACTGAAACACGGAATAATTTGTAACATATTATCGCGTTTAAATATTAGATTCACAGAAAGCTGACTTTTTCCCATGTTAAATCAATGGGAAACTTCATGGTCTTTGCGGCACCCCTAAATATTAACCGATTTTGCTCAAATTTTAGGGAGATTTTTTTTTGGGCATTCGAACAAAACTGGGGGGTGAGAGCAAAAAAATTAAAAAAAAAAATCCAAGAAGTATAAATAAGAACCACCCTAGTGTGAAATCTGTATTTAGATGTTTCACTTGTAAGATGGAATTACTAATTCAAATTTTTATTTACATTTATAGTTTCCATGTATGATATTACTTTTCTGCATTAATACCCCCCCCCGCCGTTAAAAATCGTCAAAAACCCAGTTTCACCCCCCCCCCCACCCCGTAAATGTGACATAGTTTTTGATTGGACCCTTCATTGTTTTGTATCCTACATGTTCATGGTCAATTCAATTAAAATCAATTAAAAATTTTAGAAATGAAATAATTAGGATGAATAAATTCAATTTCAGTATTTTTATTATTGAAACTTTTTTTGAATTACCTTAAAAGCATAAACCAAAATAGCGACGCCATCAGTTTCACTTACAGCTAATTCTTGAGAGCGATATTCACTTTTAAAATGAACTGCATGCAATTCCATTGGCGAACTAAAATATAAAGATTGAAGTAAATTAAACAGAAATATTGTAGCAAATAATTTAAAAAGTAGACAAAATACACAGAAACGATTTATTTTTGAATCCTCGTAATCTGTTAAAATCCGTAGAAAGCATTATAAAATTCGTTCAAAATAAAATAAATTATTTGAAAGTATTTTTTTTTAACTTAAACATATTAAAGTGTCAAATTATGCAAAAAAAATTGCACAAGAAGGCTTAAAAAGAAGTATGTTCTTTAAAAACCTGTTTTTTAAAAACAAATACGAAAGTCAGTTTGTGTAACATAATTGCACAAAAGGAGTTAAAATAAGAGAAATATGTTTTTAAATAACACTGTAAACGGCTTATTAGAGACAGTTATATGACAATTGAAAAAGGAGGGATAAAAAAGAAAAGAGACAGCTAAAACTACCTCGCTCTCCTTTCTTTATTGTTTGTCCGTTTTATTTATATTACCAAGATCCAACATGTTTCGAGACCATCTAGGCATCCTGATCAGGGATGATAATACAAAAAATTATCCTTCTGTTGTTTTTGTTCCTGAATCCAATAGAGGATTAAAAGTCTTTTTTTAAGAATAAAATTATAGTGCAAGACTTTCCATAAATAAAAGCGGTTCTCTTGATACCTGCAATAATGGTTTTTCAAGGAAGATTCTTTGAATATGTTGAGAAAATTTTCAGAGTAAGTAGACCTTGTACACAAAACTGCAGTTATATTATATTTAAATTATTTAGGAATTTTATTTCATTAATTATCAAAATAATATTTAATATTTCTGAAGACACCAATTTAAAATCAATTTGTTAAATATTTGCTGAAAAAAAGGAAATTTCCTTTAAAAATAAATTACTAAAATGATAGGTGTGTTTGTTCACTATGAAAATGTGAAAAATTTATTTTGTAAATTTTAGAAAATATTTCATATAGAGACTCTGAATTGATTCTTTAACAATTGGCTTTTACGATCTCTTTTCTATAAAGCTGTGTTCCCCTTTGTTCAAGTTTAGGACGGAATGAGAGATTTTTTAGAGTTTGCGGTGTGTCCTTAAACTAGAAAGTCGTCTTTTAAAATCAGTGAATATATATCTAGAAGAATAAAATTTAATTGTTGTCGAATGTGATTAAGAATAATTTTTGAAAGAAACCCAGGATGTGCGTGTGTTAAAAACGGCCTTTGGAAAAAGGTATCGCCAAATTCTCAGAAAAATTTGGGCTTCCGAATTATCTGGAAAGAATAAGATCCAGGCGACCAATATGTTGGCCGTTCCTATACTGCTCTACACGTTTGGTGCAGTAAAATGGAACGTCGATGAGTTGAAGCAACTTGACCGAAGCACACGCAAGATGGTGACAATCCATCGAAGTCATCATCCTAGATCTTCCGTACCTCGAATATACCTCCCTCGAGATAAAGGGGGTAGAGGCTTGCTGAGCTTAGAGTGTCTTCATCGCAGAACGGTTCTGGCTACAGCCTGCTCAGTTCTAAATAGCACAGATTTTCTTATGTGACTCGTACATCAACATGAAGTCGTCAATGCTGCGGCGTTTCTATACCGTGCCGCAGATATGGCCGCAGAGGAGCTTGGCCTTCCATTTGATTCCAGCGACACTACACATGGCCTAGTATCACTAACACCTTTGGTGCTCAAAAGTCGTGTACAGGAAGCAGAACATACGCTTCTACTAAGAGAACATGCTGACAAGCCCCTTCATGGTAAATTCTACGGCATCATACGTAGAGAAGAGCTCTCGATGGGTCTGTCCAACATGTTTCTCAAGTCTGCTGGATTAAAATCGGGGACTGAGGGATTTCTTTTCCCCTGTCAAGACGGCGTTATAGACACCTTAGTTTACCGCGAGCGCATAATGAATATACCTGTAGGCGATACCAACTGCCGATCGTGCAAGCAAGAGCCAGAAACACTTGAAAATGTTCTCAGTGGATGCTCAAAATATGCACGCTACGGGTACATAGAGAGACACAATGCGGCTCTAAAAGTGTTATATTACCATCTGAGGCACTTCTATGGTGTTGATCTATTGCCCGTCTTGCAATACGCCCAGGGGGAACTCGAGTCCGTTGTGGAGAATGATCAGTGTAAGATCTACTGGAATTTCTCATTCTCCACCACTCAACGTATCAGTGCTATGAAGCCTGATATTGTCCTCCAAGATCTGAAGAACAAGATCATTTACGTGATTGAATTCTCGGCACCAGCCGATGGTAATATCACGGCAAAGGAGGAAGAGAAACGGGCGAAATATCAAGCACTTCTTTTCGAGCTGAGCAGGCTCTACCAAGGCTTCAAAGTCCATCTTGTAGTTCTCATAATCGGCTGTCTTGGAGGTATGAAAGCTTCATTTATTAGCCAACTCAACAAGATTCCGGCTTGCCAGCGTCAGGCTCATTCCATCGCGAACCGAATGCAAAAGGCTGTTCTTCTGGGATCACTTCATCTGGTCCGTCAACACTGTTCCTCATAACATTCTACAAAGATTGGTAGCTCTTAAAAAGTATCCAGAGGTGAAACCTTTATCTCCAGCTGTCCCGTCTGCCGCGTAAGATCATCCGCGGCTAGAGACCTGACTCCAAGGAACAGTGTTGCCCGATATTATCTCGCGTAAATTTCCCGCTCTTGCTTACCTTCTACGACAGAAGGAACAGAAGCGGATGACGTACACGTTCCAGTTGCCTCGGGATTGGTTGCTTTAAGGAACCATGATCGTAGCTTCCGGAGCCTACAACTTCTCACATAATAATAATAATAATATTTCCTGCCGAAAGTGTTCTCGCGTTTTCGTCGCGGTAGGGCTTGAGCTTTCCTCTCATGAATTTGATGGCTATGTAGGGCGTAGCATTGCTACTGACAGGGTTTCCCATGCCAGACAGGCAGAGAACGAAGAGGAAAGTGACTAAGAGGAACACCAAAACCCATAAATGATAATGGAGAGTATTTTAAAAATTTTGAAACGTTTGTCGCTACCAGAGGATCGTCGGGGCGCCCCTGGAGCCACCGCTGGGGGCCACAGCATGCGGGACGGTGGTGATGGTGAGCTGCGAGATGGTCAGGCAGATCTCACTAATCAAACAGCTGGCCAGCAAGAACATCTGCGACATACGGTAAGAAGTGAAACATCAACTGTGTCTGCTGAGGATGCTTTGGCTAGCGTTAGCTATTTTCAGCCAACCACTTCAACAGAAATACCTTGGGAGAGCATCAACTGGGATACCATAATGAATAAGGCATTGATGCGTTTCTATTATGAAAGTGCGACGTTTGAAACCTCACGCAAAAAAGGACAAAATTTTAGAACGAAATTTGCCGCAATGTATCCTCAAATAGAGAAAGTCGCACTAAGAGATCTTATCGCTAAGGTGAAGGACATCAGGACTAATCTACTCATCTCAGAAGATCGAGCATTGGAGATTAAACAGCAGGTTGATTTGGAGTGGAAACACAACGGCAATGAACAGCAGTTATAGGAAGCCGCGTCATACGAACAAGCAGTGGCAATTGATGTTCTCCCTCAACCTGGTTATTATCCAGCACCACCACATCCTCCGAAGGTAGATGGCCTAATACGACCAGTGCCAGAATCAGAGATTCAACAACCAAGGAGGCGATTAAAATGGACATACCATATGAACAGAGATGTGATGCGCTCTTATTTTTTGGCAAAGAAAAGTGGGCAAAGTGTAAGTAGAGAACATCATCGTCTCTTCTTACTTAAGTACTCAGGACTAGCCACAAGAATAAATGAGCAGAATCTAGCAGATCAAACACGCTCAATATCTGTAAACAAATTGCTTTTGGCTGTTGAAATAGCTGCCATCGAAATGGAAGTGGAACAGCAGCTTCCTATTGATGAACTTTCATTGGAAGACGTGGACAACGAGGGATAATAAACATCAAGTACCGGATGGACTAGAACCAGATCCGGACATCATAAACGATGATCTAAACAGCGAAGTCCCAGAAAAGCTACAGCACCTTGAAAGGAATTTTGGTCATGCTTTACAAGAGTTCAGACATGTAGAACCAACACAAAGGCATTCGCTGCCCAAGATGAACATCACAAATGATCTGCGTGCACTAATAGAACACCTGAACAGCAAGGTTTTACCTATGCATTTGAACGCAACACAAAATGCGTTAGAGGTGCAAACTCTTGTATACTGTGCAGCTATGGCAACCGTTAGAACGTTGGGCCGCAGAACTAGGCCTATAAATGCAGTCTTTGCCCCAAGACAGGAGCGAGATCCACCATGGAAGATCAGGTTGGATATGGATATCAGCAAAGTAAGGTGCAAATTGGGTCGAATGACTCAATATAAAAAAGGAAATCGAACCAGAAAGCTGATACACCATGTTGCTAAAATCATCCACCCTGAGTACATCGAGACATTGACACCAGCAATATTGGATGAGATTATAGACTCCCAACGACAGAGACTTGATGTTCTTACTGCTCGACTGCGTCGGTACAGGAAATGTAGTGCAAGAAGGCAACAAAATCGAACCTTTCAGGCAGATGAAAGAAGGTTCTATCGAAGTCCCTCAATTGGAAGACATGACTAATTACTGGTCGGATGTTTGGGGAAAAACCTACAGAAGCAATTTGGACACTGCGTGGTTCCAACTAGAGAAAAAAAGAACAAGCAATAACTCTGAAATGGAGCTGACTAACATCACAGCTTTAGATGTTTCAGCGGTTTTGAAAAAAGCAAGTAACTGGAGAGCTCCAGGCCCGGACACGGTGCACAATTTCTGGTACAAGTACCTGACTAGCGTGCATCCTGCGTTGGCAAGGTGTTTTCAGAAGATCATCGAACAGCCAGATCTGATGCCAGGCTTTATGCTCCAGGGTACTACGTATATGTTGCCTAAAAAACCAGACGCTCAAAATCCATCTGAATTTCGACCGATAGCCTGTCTTCCAACAATATATAAATGTCTTACAGCTATCATAGCAGATAAGGTATACTCTCACTGCGACGAGAATGACATTCTTACAGAAGAACAAAAAGGATGTTGTAAAAACTCGTGAGGCAGTGAAGATCTAATCACCATAGACGCTGTTGCCATGACGCAAGCTCGTAAACAACAAAGAAACTTGCGCATGGCATATACTGTCTACAAGCAAGCGTTTCCTTCCATACCACATGACTATTTGCTTGAAGTCTTAAAAGTATAGAAAATTTTCCCACGCATCATTGACTTCCTAAGTCGTGCAATGATGCTTTGGGGTACAAGAATCAAGTATTTTGATCATGGACAACCAAGGATAACTAGATCAATACGCATTACGACGGGTATATTCCAAGGAGACTCCTTCAGTGCATTATGGTTCTGTTTAGCGTTGAACCCACTGAGCAAAACACTAAATAGCATGTCTCATGGGTTCCGAGTACATGATAACGAGGATGGTCATCAAGTGACCCATCTTCTATACATAGATGACCTGAAGCTATACGCTAGTTCGGGCAAGAAACTGCAGCAAGTGATCGATGTCACAAAGCAGTTTTCCAATGATATTCACATGGAGTTTGGACTAGATAAATGCAGAACGGTGCATTTAACCAGAGGAAAATTAGGGACCGCAGAACTAGAGAACGATTTCGAGAATGACATAGAGGCAATGGCTGAGGGCGAGTCATATGAATACCTGGGTATTCTCGAATCCAAGGGTATTCAGCATACAATAGTTAAGAAAAGCCTAACGACTGCCTTTACTACAAGACTCAGATTGGTTCTGAAGAGTTCCCTTAACTCGGCAAACAAGATCAGGGCAATCAACACCTATGCCATCCCTGTCCTCACTTACTCCTTTGGTCTCATTAAATGGTCGAACACCGACCTCGATCAATTAGCAGAATCATCCGCGTAGAAATGACGAAACACTGAATGCACCACAGTACTGCCGTACAAACTAAAAAGATACATAAGTACAATCTCACTCGAATCGAGAAAATCGAGAAAAACTGTTTGCCTAAAGAACTCTAATATCGAATAAAATTTTGAATGATCTAGATACACTATTTGGGTAAAAATAATGTGCTCTTTCATATTTTGCAATAAAAAATTGATTTCTTAAACAATTTCTATTAGCAAATGGACTTGCGATTTTTTACTAGTCGCGGAAAGTTCAAAATACAAGGCAAAAAGAACACAAAGTCACTTGCGGACGATGCCTTTATCTAAGAGCTCGAGCACGGCCTCAAAATACAGCAACAAAACATACGTAAGGGACACTGTGTATTCAGCGGCTGTCCCGAACTTACCCGAACGATCGTCGCTAGTGTATAGCCGAATCTAGTCGGGACTTATTTCCCTTGGATTTCCGATCAGAGGCCGAGCTATTTCACAAGTCTAAAACATACGTAAGGGCAAGCGATTCTTTTCGTTTGTAAATTCGCTCCGCACTCGGTCACTTTTACGAGGCAAAAAAGACACAAATTTCTTTAGGTTCTTTTTTATTTGTATGCTGATGACGTATTACATGCCTTGTGCAAATTTTAGGACACGCAAAGTGCTTTGTGTATCTTTTTATGTTGTATTTTTTAACTTTTTCGACTTTCCTCATTTGTAAACAATCGTTTTTTGCAATAAATATTAATAATTAATCATTTTTATTACCACATTTAGACGCAGCTTTCTCTTACGAATCCAGCGATACAAAAAAACTAATTTTTCATAAAAATGTCACTTATGTATCTTTTTAGTTTGGACGGCAGAGTAATTCGGCGATTGAAAAGGTAGTTTTACCACGACATAGAGGGGGTAGGGGCATTGTAGATGTCTGGAAACTGTGTGAGTCACAGGTTATACAGTTGCAAGACTATTTTAACAGCAAGCGAGATGTTACGCTTTACAACACGATCTGTAAAGCGGATCTTGACTACACGCTCTTGAATTTGTCCTCAGAGGAGGCCTTCAATATCAGGGCAGAAACCTTAGAGGAATTAGAAACGCAATGGAGATAGAAAGCCATCCACGGCGAACACCCAAAACGTTAGATCAATATGAAGTGGATAGTGAGGCATCCAATATTTGGCTGAGAAACGGCGTCCTGTATCCAGAGATGGAAGGATTCGTCATTGCGATTCAGGACCGGGTTGTCAGCACCAGAAATTATCGCAAACACGTGTTACATCAAGACGTGGTTGACCGGTTCCGATTATGTGGAGATACCAACGAATCCATCGAACACATTATTGATGGTTGTCGCGTAATGGCTCAAAGAGAATATACGCACAAAAATAATGATGTGGCGAGCATTATACATCAACAACTTGCCCTAAACACAGGACTCTTAACAGAATGGATGCCTTTCTATAGGTACATTCCAATGCCCGTTTTAGAAAATGAAGATGACATCTTATATTGGGATGTGACCATCCAGACGGATCATTACATCCCAGACAATCGACCTGACATCGCGATGCGAGAAAAAAAAGGTAGAAGAGTCTACATCATCGACATTGCTTGTCCACTTAACCGAAATTTGCAGGAAACCTATACAACCAAGATCCATAAGTATAGCGAGCTAAGGCATGAAGTAAAGGCAATATGGAGGAATGTAAAACATGCATCTATTCATCCTATTGTGATTTCGGCTACAGGCAATGTGCACGCAAGATGCATTGAACATCTTGAACATTTAGGAGTCAGTAGGGTACTGGCGGCAGTTCAGAAGGCGGTTTTATTAAACACCTGTCGCATTGTAAGAAACTTCCTAGACCATCAGGAAGCAAGTGACTAAGAACCTATGGCGTGATACATGGTAGCTCTACACAGTAAAAAAAATGTTCAAAATGATACCATATCAATATCATTTTGATATGCATCAAAAATGACACCGAAATCAAGAGCATTTTGATCGGCCGGAATTAATGATCGACTTTGAGATCATAATGATCTGATGCGGGATCATGTATCAGGTCAAACCAAGGTGGCTGACGTTCTTAGAGTACTTTAGCTCATATGCGAGCTTTTTATCGTTTCTGATCGTGCAGTGTACTTGAAAAGTTGAGAAAAAAACGAAATCTGACATTAGAAAATATCACCTGTTAAGTATAGTCGTCACTTGCGTGCGGTTAGGTACAATTTTTAGGTTATGTCGTTATGACATCGGCGCCAACAATTGGCGGCCATTTTGTTTAGTCTGACAAATGACCCAAAAAAGAAGATCAAGGTGATCCGAATGGACAGATCATTATGATCTCGAGAGTCAAATGATCATTGGAGCAAAATGCTCTGCAACAAAATTGATCCATTTTTTTTACTGTGTAAGAAAGCATCCAGAGGCGACTGTTGTCACCTCCAACACTCGCGGCCTGCGTAAGGATAACAGCGGTAAAGACAAACTGCAAACTACACCATGCTTCTAATTTTGTACCTACAACATCATCGCAAATGATTTCAAACATCGTATTAAAATAACTTATAACATCCTCATCTCACCAGTCACTTGACTTAGTCCGTGGCTATGACGAAAAACTGGGTTCACCCGAGAAAAAGTTTGAAAAAAAAAGTAAATAATATGGATTTAAATTGAAGCTTTCATGATTTAGTTCTAATCAGAGATTTCAAACTGATTGACAGTTAAATAAATTCTGAGGATTGTTTGATTGAGATAAACAAATGTTAATAGTTCCTTAACAAGTAACTTCAAATTTAATTCTACTCTATAATTATTATTAGCATAACATACAAATATTCCGTATTAGTTCCCTATAAAATCTCCCTGATGAAGATGCCTAAATGGCCTCGAAACATATTGGATTATTGTAGTATAATAAAGTCGGATAAACAATAAAGAAAGTAGAGCGACGTGGTTTGGTTGTCTCTTTTATTTTTTAATTTTATTTTTTTGCAATTGTTATATAACTGTCTCTAATGAGCCGTTTACAGTATTATTTAGAAGAATATTTTTCTCTTTTTAACTCCTTTTGTGCAATAATGTTACACAAAATGACTTTTTTGAGCATTTGTTTTTTAAAACCGGCTTTTCAAAGAACGTACTTCTTTTTAAGCTTTCTTGTGCAATTTTGATGCACAATTTGACTGTTTTAAGATTATATTTTTGAAAATATGTACTCTCAAATATTTAATAAACAGAAACATTAAGCCAAAGATACTGTTGTCGTTCTCTAGAGTTCAGTTCTTTTTACCGTGCTCAAAAGTTCGATTCTTGGTCAACCCTAAAATAAATTAAATATAATCACTGAAATTCTCTAGAATTTTCAAATCCCTGGAAATCTTTATAACCTTTCAAATACTTAAAATGTTTGGAATCAGTAGAAATTTTCTGAAATATTATCCCATTTCATTCACTTCTCAAAGTATTCTAGAAATCCCTTAAAATCTTTTAAAACCAATAGATCCTTTGAAATAACTGGAGGTCATAAAAAGTCCCTTAAATCTTGTGAAATTCTATCGAAATTTTTGAAATTCCTAGGAATTCCTTGATAATATTTAAAATCCTACGTTAATAAACTGAATTATTATTCATTGCTTGGTTTGTAGTTTATTTTCTATATCACTTTTTTTGAATATTTTAACATTATTTATTTCCATATATATTGAGTCACGGCTATCCTCGATTAGGTTCAACCCAAAAGTACTTGTACATCCAGTTTCTCTTTCGTACGTGTTTCAGGGATGTCCCCTGGTTATGTTAAGCCTAGAAAGAAAAAAATCGTACTACGCGTTTTTGAGAAAAAATATGTTTCCATTTTTAGCTATTAAAAATCTCATTTTTCTCAAAAACTACGCAAAATGTGAACAGCAGTTCATAGTTCAAAATTGTTTCCCTTCCTAAAATCTATAATATTTATACTCTTACCAGATGTCTATCTTGTATAATTCATCAAATTTTTCCGAAAAGATAAACAAAATCAATAAAAATCAACTAAAATAGCATTTAGTTTAAAAAACTTTAACATTTTTTGTTTAAAAACGTCTGTTTTTAGTTCACTGACTGTGTAAAGAACATATTCCATGAGATTATTAAGGTGCCTGAGCTTCAAAGTAAAGAAAAATTGGTTTTCACCTCTAAATTTGAAGAAATATAATTTTTAGTGATACAAAATCTCATTTTTCTCGTAATCGAAGCAAAATATGAATAGCATAGTTCAAAATTGTTCCCCTTCCTGAAATCTATGAGAATGTACCCTTACCAGATAATCTTGTTTCTTTTAACCACAATTTTCAAACGAATTACCAAAAATCTATTAAAGCTAAATGTATTTGATTTTTTTTTAATTTTTGAAGGAATCTGTATTATATTTAGAGAATAACAGAAATTTTCAACCTTTTTTTTTAACGTTGTTCGACTCCCAGCGGAGCGATAGGAGAAGATCTTTTTTCAGAAAGAATTAATTGATATCATTTTTCATTTTTTTGTTTGAATACACGAGATATACATCTGGCAAGGGTACATATTCATAGATTTCAGGAAGAAGAACAATATTGAACTTTGAACTGCTCTTCATATTTTGCTTAGTTTTTGAGAAAAAAAAGATTTTTAATAGCTAACAATGAAAAAATCTTTTTTCTCAAAAACGCGTAGTACGATTTTTTTCTTCTTTGTCAATAATGATTGATCTAGAATCGTGAAAAAATTATAAGAAATTCATTAGAGGAAAATGATTATAGGCTTATATTGAATTTCCTATAATATTTTTTTAATTCAAGTAAGTTTCAGAGATATTCCGAATCTTTAAAAAGATTCAAGAATTGAAAAATTAATTTTAGGAGAATATTGAAAAAGACTTCAAAAGATTTTAAATGATTTTCCAACATTTCGAAAAATAATATAAAAGATTTTAATGCAAAAATTTTCATTTTTGCAAAATCAAAAATTAAAAAAAAAATAAGTAAGTTTAAGAGATATTTAGAAGCTTTAAACAGATGTAAAAATAATATAAAACTTCCAAATATTTTCTTGATTTAGATTTTTGAAGATTTGAAACAAAAAGCGTCTTAAGAATTTTGAAAGGTTCCAAGAGAATAACAAGTTTTTTTAAGATAACTGGAGAAATTTCAAATGACTTCTTGTCTAACGATTGATTCAGAATCGTAAAAAAAATATAAGAAATTCATTATAGAAAAATGATTGTGGGCTTATACTGATTTTCCTATAATATTTTTTCATAAGGGTGTAACGACCATAAGAGTGATTTACAAACTCGCTCCGTTCCATGCAATCTCAGGCCTGAACATTATTTTTTTTTAAATTATTTTTAATAAAATTTAAAAAAAAATTAATTCTAACCTTGCTCCGTCAAATCGATGTTCACTTCCTTCCATTTCGTTAACCCCCCAATGAAAGTGTATTTGAGAAAATACAAATTTACTCAAAAATGGTCCGTCGGTCAAGTAAGCCCTTTCCTGTTGCCATTTGGCGCTCAAAATAACTTCAAAAGTTAAAAAATATTAAAAATTAATAAAATAATGAAATAGTCAAAACAAAGATTCTTATGAAAGTGTTTTCAAATAGAGTTCACACGAAGGGAAAACAACTCTGCTGATTCACTAGACCACTCGATTATCTGAACTGGTAATCCGGTGTAATCCGAGTAACCCGTGGAGAAATTGCCCAATTTGACCCTGATTCCCGACGTGGCCCTGATCGGGTTAGCCCAATGCGGCCCTGATCATGGCTACTGTTGTGGTCCTGGTCGGGGCCACATCGGGCTACCTCTGTTAATTCATAGTTTGTTTAAAAATTAGAATTAATTACATTTAAAATTACTCCCTGTCTTAATTAGTGAATATTCAACTAATTTTCATTTCAGTGACTAACCTAAAGTTAATTAGTTAAATTAAACTTCTCATATGCAAAGAATATAAGAAACGAGAAAAAACAAAAAAAAAGCTTAAATTCATTTGAACAAAATGTCTAAAAATGTATGTTTACGGACGCATTAAATTATTTAATAAATATACAATTATCAAGTTAGTATTAATTATTGTTGGTATTTTTTTAATCTGTTTGGAGTTTATCCTTATTTAGATTTGAATTTGCCGCGCTAATCTCGAATGTATTCGATTAGTCTTCCGTTCGATTATTTGGCAACAAACGGACAAAAGGAAGACAATTTTGTGAAAGTGACGAACAGTAAACAGGTAAACCGGTAAAGTCATGTGGATAAATCGCTTTAAATAATTCTCAATTCACCTCGTTAATCATTTACGCCAAGTTTTTAGACCGAGGTGAGGTGTTCACATCAAACTAGAATTATCCAGCTCTCTAAGATTTCCGAAAGTGAACTTCGAGAAAGCGTCGACAACTTTTTGGCATTATAACCTCACTTTTTTATACTTTGCTCCACGTGCCAAAAAACTTTTCAATCATATTGTCGAATTTTAAAACAAAAAAGATTAAAGTTCAATCAAATATCAGAATTTTCAAGAAAAAAAACAAACAAATTTTCTAGAAAGCAGTTGATTCTTGATCAAAAAAGCTTATTTACATCCAAAAAAGCTAACTTTTCCACAATGAAAGCTGATTTTTCAACAAAAGAGTAAAGTTTTTAAGCTGAAAAGTCTAATATTATAGAAAACAGTGACTTTAAAATAAATAAATTAATTAATTTTCAACAGAAAAGATCATTTTCAATAAAAAAGATAAATTTGTAACAAGCTAGTTGTATTATCAATCAAAAAGTTGAACTTTCAACAAACAAGAATAATTTTATACCCACAAGGATATGACTTTTCAACAAAATATATGAATTTTTAACATGATAGTTGAATTATCAACCAAAAAGTTGAACTTTCAACAAACAAGAATAATTTCCTACCCAGAAAGACGACGTTTTGAACAAAAAATATGAATTTTCTACCAAATCGTTGAATTTTCAACCAATAAGTTAAATTTTCAACAAACAAGATTAATTTTCTACCCAAAAAGACGACTTTTCAACCAAATTCTTAAATTTCCTACCAAATAGTCGAATTTTTATCTCATGAACTGAGAATAGAATAGTTGAATTTTCTGATAAAAAATTAACTTTGAGGAAAAATACCGATTTGCAACAAAATTCTGACATTTTTAATCAAAAAGGATAAATTTTCGACCAAGAAGATTAATGTTCTATCAAAAAAGACGAATTTTCAACAAAATACATGAATCTAACGACAAATTTCAGAATATTTTTCAGAATATTTATATAATGTTTGATATTCTTAATTAATTGTTTACTTCTCCATTAAATAAATTATATTTTAATAATATTTTTATAAATAAAAATTAGAAGGGGCCTGGTCAGGGCCAGATCGAGCCATCCTTATGGATACCCCAGGCCCTGATCGGATTAGGCGTTTCATTTCGAGTCTGGCCCTAACTGGGATACCCGATTGGGGCCAGATTTTGCCAGATCGGCCCCGACGAGGGCCACTCTGAAATTTCTGCACGGAAATCCAGTGTAATCCGCGGTAATTCACTTGTAATCCGGCGTTATTCAAGTGATTAGAAATTATCGACTTACTATACGGAGTAATCCACTCGTAATCTTTAGTAATCCACTTGTAATTCATGCATAATGTGGAGTAATCCAGATGAAATTTGAAGTAATCCACTTATAATCCAGAAAATTCGAAGTAATTTAGGTAATCTAAGTACTCCACTTGTAATCCAGTTAATTTGAACTAATTTTAATAATCCAAGTAATTAACTTGTAATCCAGAGTAATCCAAATAATTCGGAGTAATTCACATAGGTGATCCAAATAGTTTTGAAGTATTTTGTTGAAAATTTGTTGTTTTTTTTTTTTTTTTTTGAAAATTAATTTTCTTAACTGAAAATTCAACTGTTCCATTTGTGGTTGAAAGATGATATTTTTTAGTTAAAAATTAGTCTTTTTCGGTCCAAAATTAATCTTTTTTGGTGAAAATTCATGATCTTTTCTGAAATTCAACTTTTTAATGAAAAATTAATCTACTTTCTAGGAATTTCGACAATTTTGTTAAAGTCATGTGTGTTGAAACTTCGCCTTCTTGGGTTGAAAATGCAACTATTTTGGTAAGAAATTTAACTCTATTGTTAAAGATTCGTTTTTTGATTTGAAAATTAATTTTTTTTACTGAAAATTGAACTATTCCATTCTTTGCTGAAAATTTATATATTTTGGTTGGAAGTTCAGCTACTTGGTTTCAAGTATTTTATTCAAAATTTGTCTTTTTCGGTGAAAAATTAATCTTTTTCGGTGTAAATTCATGTTTTTTGTTAAAATATTCAACTAATTAGTGAAAAATTAATCTGCGTTTTAGGAAATTCAACAATTTTGTTAAAGTAATTTTCTGATTGAAAATACAACTTTCGTTTTGAAAATTCGTCTACTTGGGTTGAATTATTTAACTATTTTGGTAGAAAATTTAATTATATTGTTGAAAATTGGTTTTCTTATTAGCAAATCAATTGTTTTAAGTAAAAATTAAACGTATTCATTTTCATCGTAAATTTATTTTTTTTAGTTAAGAATTTAACTATTTGGTTGATGAATCAGGTTTTTAGTTAAAAATTCATCTTTTTGGTAGAAAATGAATCTTCTTGGTTGATGATGAAACGGCTTCGTTGAAAACAGGACTACTTTATTAAAAATTCATTTTTTTGAAAATTCATGTGTTTTGTCAAAAACACTTCTTCTTTTGGTAGAAAATTAATTTTCTTGCTACAAAAATTCTACGACTTGGTTGAAAATTTACGTAATTTGTTAGAAATTCATATTTTTACTAGAAAATTAGACATCATGCTTAAAAATAATCTTTTTGCTTGAAAATTGAACTTTTTTGGTGAAAAATTTTAACATTTTGTTGAAAATTCGTTCCTTTTTTGAAATGCAAAATAATTTTTAAAACTAAAAATTAAACTATTCCATTTTTTAGTGTAAATTTATCTTTTTTAGTTGAAACTTTATCTTTTTGGTTGAAAATTCTTTTTTTTGTTTGTTAAAAATTAATTTTTTTTTAACTGAAAAGTCAACTTATCTATTTTTTCTTGTAAATTTATGTTTTTTAGTTGAAAATTCAACCAACTGATTGAAAGTTTGATTTGATTTGATTTATTAAGCGATAACCTAACGGTACATAAACTGTTAATTAATAATTATTAATTAACAGTGGTGTCTTATTGTAAAGTTCGTATTTTTCGGTATAAAATGAATCGTCTTATTTAAAAATTCATATTTTTGTTGTAAAATTACACTATTTAGTTAAAAATTATTCTGCTGTGTAGAAAATGTCACTATTTGGTTAAAAAGTCATTTTTTAGTTGATAATTAAATTCTTAGCCGAAAATTTAACTTTCAGTTGAAGATTCATAATTTTAGTTGCAAATTTATCTCTTTGATTGAAAATTGAACGAGTTTGTTGAAAATTCGTTTTTATTTGTTGAAGTTTAATTTTTCATATGAAAATTTATTTACTCCATTTTTAGTAGAAACTAAATCTTTTTAATTGAAAAATTTAAGTACTTCGTTAAAAATTAATGTATCATATTGAAAATTCAACAATTTTGTTAAAAAGAAATCCTTTTTGATTGAAAATTCGCGTGAGTCTAGTTTAGACAGTGTAATCCACCGTAATTTTCTGTAATTCAGAGTAATCCTATCGAATCTGGATTAATTTCAGGTAATCGAGAGTAATTCTATGTATAAAGGTAATCCAGAGTAATAACAAAAATCCGGAGTAATCCACGTTCGCGGGACCGTATTTTTAGAAGTTGTTTCCCCCTCAAGTTCAAAATATATATTTTTTTAATCTGAAAGAAATTATAAACATACCTGTATGCCCTGTATTTGTAAGTTTGAGTTTCTTTGGTGGAATATCGTAATTACACCATAAAAGCGGATTTAGCTCAGCTACGGTCATATTACTAATATTCAAATTTATAGGGGATGATAAGTCACCTTCTTCATGAACCAATTTCTGTATGAATCTCGCCTCTCCAACTCTTTGTTCATAAGTTTGGAAAATATCTTTTCATAAATTAAAAAAAAATGTAATTTAAACTTAGATAAACGTAAAGAATAATAGGATATTAAATACAAAATACTATTAAAAAACATTACCCATTTGTCTGACAGCAGACACAAATCCACTCAAATTCTATTATTTACTGCGTGAATGTGACTCTTAGTGGCTGGTTTCAGTTCGTTTTTCCATAAATAAAAATTAAGAATTTTTTGCATCATGAGTTTTATTTAAAAAAAAACAATTTTAGGATTCAAAGACTTCAAAGCACCTCGAAAATGAATCTGGAAGATTTTAAGACAAATGTTCAAATTTTGTAGAATTTAACCGTTTTTTAAGAAAATAGAATTATTTCTAAAGATATTTAGATGTTTTGAAAGAATTTGAAAATAACCTAAATTTTGAGAAGATTCTAAACAATTTTAACCAAAATTTAGATTCTTCAAGATTGCGAACAAAATAAACTTTTTAGAATTTTGAAAGATTTCAAGAGAATAACAATTTTTTAAGGTTTCTTGGGAAAATTACAAATGATATTTTTTTCAGAAAAAATAATTTTAAGAGAATATTGACAAAGATTTCAAATGATTTCGTGAAATTTCGAAAAAGAACGTAGAAGATTTTTAAGCAAAATATTTAAATTTTGCAAAATTACAACATTTTAGAAAAGTTTAAAAGATATTTAAAAGTTAAAAAATTTCAAACTGGAAAAGTTTTTAAAAATAATAATTTCTAAAAGTATTTTTGAAGATTTCGAATAGAAAGAAGATTTTTAAGAATTTTGACAGATTTAGAGAGAATCTAAAAAAATCTTAAGATAAATGGGAAAATTTCAAATGATTTTTTATTTAAAAAAATAAATTTTAAGCAAAAATCAAAGAAGATTTCATGAAATTTATAATGATTTCCTATACTGTCGAAAAATAATGTTGAAGATTGCAAAACAAAATTGTTAATTTTTCAATATTACAAAATTTCAGAAAAATTTTGAGTAAGTTTGAGAGATATTTAGAAGCTTTGAAAAGATTTCAAAATAATTTGATACTTAAAAATATTTTTTTAAATTTCCCTTTTTTCAAAGATTTCGAAAAAAGAAACATTTTAGGAATTTTGAAAGTTTTCAAGAGACTAACCATTTTTTTAAGGTTTCCTGGGAAAATTACGAATGATATTTTTTTCTGAAAAATTAATTTTAAGAGAATATTGAAAAAGATTTTAGAAGATTTCAAATGATTTCGTCAAATTTCGAAAAAGAATGGAGAAGATTTTGAAACAAAATTTTTGCATTTCGCAAGATTACAAAATTTTATAAAAAATTCAAGTAGAATTTAACCATTTTTTAAGAAAAATGGATTATTTCTGAAGATATTTAGAAGTTTTAAAAGGATTTGAAAATAACCTAAATTTTGAGAAGATTTTAAACAATTTTAACCAAAATTTAGATTTTTCAGGATTGCGAACAAAATAAACTTCTTAGAATTTTGAAAGATTTCAAGAGAATAACGATTTTTTAAGGTTTCTTGGGAAAATTACAAATGATATTTTTTTCAGA
>CAKNYM010054020.1:165698-192151 GCA_932195095.1 Andricus curvator | reverse complement strand
ATCTAAAAAAATCTTAAGATAAATGGGAAAATTTCAAATGATTTTTTTATTTAAAAAAATAAATTTTGAGCAAAAATCAAAGAAGATTTCATGAAATTTATAATGATTTCCTATACTGTCGAAAAATAATGTTGAAGATTGCAAAACAAAATTGTTAATTTTTCAATATTACAAAATTTCAGAAAAATTTTGAGAGATATTTAGAAGCTTTGAAAAGATTTCAAAATAATTTGATACTTAAAAATATTTTTGTAAATTTCCCTTTTTTCAAAGATTTTGAAAAAAAGAAACATTGCAGGAATTTTGAAAGTTTTCAAGAGAATAAAAATTTTTTTAAGGTTTCCTGGGAAAATTACAAATGATATTTATTTCTGAAAAGATAGCGAGCAAAATAAACTTTTTGAGAATTTTGAAACATTTCAAGAGAATAAAATTTTTTTTAAGGTTTCTTGGGAAAATTACAAATGACATTTTTTTCAGAAAAAATAATTCTAAGAGAATATTGATAAAGATTTCAAATGATTTCGTGAAATTTCGAAAAAGAATGTAGAAGATTTTTAAGCAAAATATTTAAATTTTGCAAGATTACAAAATTTTAGAAAAGTTTAAGAGATATTTAGAAGTTAAGAAATTTCAAACTGGAAAAGTGTTTGAAAATAATAATTTCTAAAAGTATTTTTGAAAATTTCGAATAAAAAGATTTTTGAGAATTTTTACAGATTTAGAGAGAATCTAAAAAAAATCTTAAGATAAATGGGAAAATTTCAAATGATTTTTTATTAAAAAAAAATAAATTTTAAGCAAAAATTAAAAAAGATTTCATGAAATTTATAATGATTTCCTATACTGTCGAAAAAGAATGTTAAATATTGCGAAACAAAATTGTTAATTTTTCAATATTACAAAATTTTAGAAAAAGTTTGAGTAAGTTTGAGAGATATTTAGAAGCTTTGAAAAGATTTCAAACTAATTGGATACTTCAAAATATTTTTGAAAATGTCCCTTTTTTCAAAGATTAAAAAAAAAAAGACAAATTTTAGGAATTTTGAAAGTTTTCGAGAGAATAACCATTTTTTTAAGGTTTCTTGGGAAAATTACAAATTATATTTTTTTCAGAAAGATTAATTTTAAGAGAATATTGACAAAGATTGTAGAAGATATCAAATGATTTCATCAAATTTCGAAAAAGAATGGAGGAGATTTTGAAGCAAAATTTTTGCATTTTGCAAGATTACAAAATTTTATAAAAAATGCAAGTAGAATTGAACCATTTTTCAAGAAAAATGAATTATTTCTGAAGATATTTAGCATTTTTGAAAGGATTTGAAAATAACCTAAATTTTGACAAGAGTTTAAAGAATTTTAACCAAAATTTCGATTTTCCAAGATTGTGAACAAAATAAACTTTTTGAGAATTTTGAAAGATTTCAAGAGAATAACAATTTTTTTAAGGTTTCTTGGGAAAATTAAAAATGATATTCTTTCTGGAAATTTAATTTTAAGAGAATATTGACAAAGATTTAAAATTATTTTGTGAAATTTCGAAAAAGAACGTAGAAGATTTTTAAGCAAAATATTTGAATTTTGCAAGATTACAAAATTTTAGAAAAGTTTAAGAGATATTTAGAAGTTAAGAAATTTCAAACTGGAAAAGTTTTCAAAAATAATAATTTCTAAAAGTATTTTTGAAGATTTCGAATAAAAAGAAGATTTTTAAGAATTTTGACAGATTTAGAGAGAATCTACAAAAATCTTAAGATGAATGGGCAAATTTCAAATGATTCTTTATTAAAAAAAAAAAAATTGAGAAAAAATTAAAAAAGATTTGATAAACTTTATAATGATTTCCTATACTGTCGAAAAAGACTGTTAAAGATTGCAAAACAAAATTTTTAATTTTTCAATATTACAAAATTTAAGAAAAACTTTGAGTAAGTTTGAGAGATATTTAGAAGCTTTGAAAAGATTTCAAAATAACTTGATACTTAAAAATATTTTAAAAATTGTATTTTTTTTCAATGATTTTGAAATAAAAGAAACGTTTAGGAATTTTGAAAATTTTCAAGAGAATAACAATTGTTTTAAGGTTTCCTGGGAAAATTACATTCTGAAAAATTAATTTTAAGAGAATATTGACCAAGATTTTAGAAGATTTCAAATGATTTCGTCAAATTTCGAAAAAGAATGGAGAAGATTTTAAAGCAAAATTTTTTAATTTTGCAAGATTAAAAAATTGTATTAAAAATTCAAGTAAGTTTAAGAGATATATACAGGTTTTCAAAATATTTGAAAATGATTTAAAACTTGAATAGATTTATAAAAAAATAATTTCTGAAAGTTTTATTTTCAAAGATATCGAATAAAAAGAAGCTTTTAAAGATTTTGAAGAATCGAAAAGAAATTCTTAAGATTTGTTGGAAAATTTCAAATGATTTAGATTTTTGAATATTTTGAAAATGAATGTGAATGATTTTGAAGCAGAATTTTGTAATTTTTCAAGGTTGCAAAATTGTATTAGTTTAAGAGATATTCAAAAGCTTCAGAAAGATTTAAAACAAATAAAACAGTGAAATGACTGTTTTTAAAATTAGAGGGAAAATTTAAACGTGATTTTTTATTGTGAAAAAAAAATGTTCAATTATAATTTTAAGAATAATTTGAATCAGTAAAATTCTTTGGTTGAACATTTTACTGATTGATTGAAAATAATTCTGTTTTTGTTGATAATATATTACTTTATTAAAACCTTATATTTTTTTGATGATTTAAAATAAAAATGTTTTGGTTGAAATAAAGAATTACGAGAAGAATTACATTTTTTGTTGAGAATTAATTTTTTGTTGGAAATTCATTTATTTTGTTGAAAATTTGTTTTTTTTTGGCAGAAAATTAATCTTCTTGGTTGAAAAGTAATCTGGTTTGGTTGAGGATTTAACGTTTTTATCTAAAATTTGTCTTCTCTAGTTAGTTGAAAATTCACCTCTTCAATTGAAAATTGGGTTTAACATTTTTTTTATTGAACTGTTTGGTTGAAAACTCCAGTATTTTTGTTGAAAATTTGTCATTTTTGTAGAAAATTAATCTTGTTGTTTGAAAATTCATATTTTTTATATGGAAGTTCAACTTTTATGTTGAAAATTGATCTTTTTGTTTTGAAACTTTTTTTTGCAATTTCATCCTTGGTTAAAAATTTTAATAGTTTGTTGAAAATATTTTGTTCAAAAATAATTTTTTAAGTGAAAATTCCACTATTTTCTTTTTGTTTAAAAATTCAACTATTTCGTTGGCAATTCATGTATTTTGTTGAAAATTCATCTTTTTTAGGTAGGCTTGTTCAACAGTCGAACTACTCTGTTAAAAATTGATTCGTTTTTGTTGAAGATTTATGATTTAAGTTGAAAATTCATCTGTCTGGTTAAAAATGTGAATATTTCATTAAAAATTTGTCCTTTTTCCAGAAAATTAATCTTCTTAGTAGAAACTTTTTTGCAAAAAATTCGTTTCTTTTGGGAAAATTTAAACTTTTTTTGTTGAAAATGCAACTGTTTGGTTGAAAATTAGTCCGTTTTGGTTAAGAATTCAACTATTTCGTTACAAAATTCATCTTTTTTGAATGAGGTCAACTGTTTTTGATTATAAAAAAATATATATATATATATATTTTGTCGAAAATTCAACTTTTTGGTTGAAGATTAATTTTTTTGTTGAATTTTTGATTTGAAGCATCTGAAATCTTCAAAATCTTTTTGAATTTTCTCATGAATCATAGGAAAAACTTTACGCGCGCACATAATCGATTTTTCGCTGCACCGATACTCACCTAATTTCATTCAATTGTCCATAAAAAATAAAAATAGGTTATAAAAAATATTTATATTTTCTAATAAAAAAAAATGGATAAGATACGCAAATTTGGTGAAATAGAAGGCTCATCTCCAATGAGAACTTCTTGGAATTTTAATTATCCTGCAACATCACCAAAAGCTTTAAATGAGGAAAAAAAATTAACCAACTGGAAAAGATGGTTAGCGGACAGGAAAAAGCACTATGAAGCCTACAAAAAAAAATTAGGAAGAAATCAGAACGAACTTCTCTTAAATTCCGGCGAGAAATTTCGATCTCTTATGGAAATTAGAGAATTAGTAGGAAAAGCTGGAGAGCCAATGACTATGGCTTACATACAAAAAAAAGTGGATCTTGGATTTTGGATTAGTCCAGAAGTACTTCCGGATCGAGGAAATCCTAATTTGCCAAAAGTTCAAGTACCTTCGTTGAAAAAATCGAATGCCATTCCAAAAATGGAACATGTTTCGACTCCAAAGATAATTTTTCAAGAAAAAGGTTTATCAGTTCCGAAAAAAAACCCAGGATCGAGAAATGAGTATTTGAAAAAAAGGATCAAGGAACTTTCTGATATTATTTCCGTTATAGAACCGAATCCTCCAGAAATGGAAAATCTTTTTGTTAGAGGAAAAAATGTTAGAAATTATGTTAAAGAAGGGAAAAGTATGATTCAAAAAGTTCCGATAATTACTGTAACAACTGCTGAGGAAACTGAAATGGAGACTTCCGAATGGTCAATTAATCCGGATGCTATGATAGCAGCTTTAAGAATAGAAAATGAAGAAATTTTTAGGAGATTGAATCCAAAATTTGGATCTGAGAATAAGAATAATGGTCCCTATAATTGGGATATTAAATTTATTAGCAGAGGTTCTGAATTAGTGGAAAGGAAGATATTTATGGAAAATAGGGGGAATTTTAAAATAACATTTTACTGGCGACCTGTTCTTCTGAGTACTAATTCATTTCCAAGCCAAGAAGCTAGTGCTTTCCTTTTTAATAAAAACAAAGGGATTATCTTGCCCGGACAAATTTTAAATTTTCCAATCTGGTTCAATTTATCGCAACCTGGGGTAAGAACAGAAAATTGGAAATTGGAAACAGATCCAAGATTGTCATCCGAGGATTTACTGTTTCGATTTTGGGGATGCTGTAGTGGAGAAGATCAAGAAGACGATAGAAAAGTTAGAGCAATTTAAAATTTATAATTTTGAAAATTAATAATAATAATCAACTGTTTTTTGTTTTGCGAATTTTTCTGTCATGTGAATGTAAAATTTTATTAGTATAGATCAGTTTGACATCTTATAAAATTGTCTTCTGCATGTAGTTTTATGAAAATGCATTATCGTTGATTTTCAGGTGATTAATTTTGAACTTTAGATTGAATGAGTAATTAATACAAATCATTATTTCTAACGAATTAGTTCGTAGACCCCAATTTAAGAATGCTTCAATTTTTAAAGGAAGTTTGGAATTATTTAATTTATATATGATTCTCAATGTTCTGAGAATCATTAAATTCTGAATGTCATTTGATACTACATGATATAATACTTATTATTAATATATTTATCATCTTTAAAATTTCTATAATTTCAATTTAAAATTAAAGTTTTGAATGAAAAATTCTAAAATAGTTTGACTGAAACTTTAAACTAAAGATTTTATTCTTCGAAGACTGAAATTCGAAAATATTTGGTTTGAATTTTCTTAATTTTTGGGGGTTTTAAATATCAAATATAACAATTTTGTAGTTTAAAATTCAAATTTTGGAAATTTCAGGACAATTTCACTATCAAATCTTTTTAAATTGAAAATTTTTATATTCAAAGCCTTGATAGTTAGTTTAAAATTTAATAATTCTAGATCTTACTATTTCTCATTGTTTTGGTTCAATTTTATTCAGTTTTAAATTTAATAATTTTAGATTTATAAACTCTAAATTGCTTGCTTTCGACTTTAAATTTTTAATTCTTTGAAATCGTACTCTCCAAATTTTAATCAATTAAATTTTTTTACTAATTTCAATCAGTGACTGAATTCTAGCTATGAATCTGTTATTTTGACTGCTAAATTAGTAAATTTAACTGATTCATAAGAAAAATATAACTGAATTATAGCTAGAATTTACTCAGTAATTTAAGTTAATAAAATTTTTAACTGATTCAAATTTAGAGAGTAAATATCAAATTGAAAGACTTGATAGGTGGACAATTTTCAGTTAAAAGGATTTGTAATTAAACAATTTTGAATTATAAGTCTCTAGAATAAATTAAAAATAATGAAAAATTATTAAAGAAATAATTTTTTCAATTCAAGCCTTAGCAATAAAGAGATTATATAACAAAGCATTGTAAATAAAATTAATTTTTTTATTTGAAAATGTTCAAAAATATTCAGCATTTAAAACTCAACAAAACAACTTTTAAATTGAAAGGCTTAAAATTGTACAATTTCAAAAATTGAACTCATAGCGATCTTGCTTTGTATTTTATTTTTTATTTTGAATATATCTTAAAATTGTCCGATTTTTAGGAGATAATTTAAAAAAATAAATCATTCAAAATTGAAAAATATTTGAAATTACACTATTTGAAATTGAAAAGATAAAAATTGTTCTTGTTCAAAATAAAAATAAATCAAAATTCCCTAATAATTAGATATCCAAAATTGATAATCTCAGCAATTGAATATTTTCTTTAATTATTTACTCATAATTTCGAATTTTGCAATTACAAATGAAATTGCTGAATTTTAAGAAATATAATTAAAAATTTTAATTTACAAGCAATTTAAATTTACTCAAAATAATTGCAATTTGTAAGGGTTTGGGTATAAACAAGTTTTAATATCACAATTGTTGAGGCCTAAAATTTATTTTACTTATTTTAACATTTGTAATGTTTCCTATTAGAAATTACATTTTATTTGGAACGTTTTTTCAGAATCATTTCATTTTAAAGGTTTAAAATTGAAAACTTTTCGATCTTGAACGGTGAATTTTTTACCCCTATTTAATCTTAGAAAAATTTTCTAATTAATTTTAATGTTGAATGATAATTTTTTCATATAAAATCTACTGGAAATGTTTGAAAATCTTTTAAAATGTTTGAAATCTTTTGAAATCCCTCAATTCGTGTGAATAAATTCATTGAAATCCAATAAAATATTATAAAATCTGTTGAAATCCCATGAAATTACATAAAATCTAATGATATTACTTAAATATCTTGAAATATTCAAAGCCATACGGAATCCTTTGAGAACCTCGAAAATTTATTAAAATAACTTATTGAAAGCCTACGAAACCTTGTTATTTTTGTGAAATTCTTTGCAGTTTATAGAAATATCATAAAATGTTTAGAATTTTTTCATATCTATTAAAATCCATTAAGAATCACCTAAAATTATCCCATAAAAATCTTTTGAAATCTTCGAACTCCCTCGAAATCATTAAAAATACCCTATAAAGTTTTGAATTCTATGAAATCTTTCCAAATCCTTATGAAGTTTAGGAAATTCTTTGCAATCTCATAAATTTTTCTTTAATCTTCAAAAGGCCCTTGAAATCTTTGAAACAATATTAAATCCCTTCATTCATTTTTGTGCAATCCCTTTGGACTTTCGTAAAATCTTTAAGCTCTTTAAAATGTTTATAACGTTTAAAAGCTTTGCAAATTCCTTAAAATTATTAAAATGTTTAGAAATTCTCTGAATTTCCTTAAAATCTATTGAAATCTTTTCAAATCCCTGAAAATCTTTTAAATCGTTTGACTCTTAAACAAAAAATGGGTTAGATCGGCTTTAAGGGGATTGAAACGACTTGGGTTTTCGTCACATACATAATACGTCTACGAGGATGCACTGTTTAATGCAATATTTGAACCACATAATTCTAAAGGCAATTTCACTTGCGGGAGCAAACCGATTTTTTCGAAAATTGTTTTTGTTATTATTTTTTTTTGTGTGTAATTGAAAATTGAGCTTTCTTTTACGCCTGTAAAATGCAACGCGCCAGCTAACACTGTATGCCGGGCTGCAGTCACCGGATCTAGTTTCAAGTCGAATAAAATCTGCAAGTACAACGTCTTCGTTGCTTATAGTAATATATAATATAATATAATATAATACAATAATAAAAATAAACGATTTTAACATATAATGATAATTTTTCAAAAAAAAAAATATATAATGTAATATCCTCCCTTTGCCGGCGAGAGAGTTATTTTTTTCTTACCGTCAAAATAATTTAAAAATTATCATTATATGTTATTATTATTTATTTTTATCTAGACCGAGTGACTGCAGCCCGGTATACAGTGATAGCTGGCGCGTTGCAAATAACTGGCGCGTTGCATATAACTGGCGCGTTGCATATAACTGGCGCGTTGCATATAACTGGTGCGTTGCATATAACTGGCGCAAAAGAACGCTTAATTTTCAATTACAACATCAAAAATCTAAAAAATCGCTTTGCTACAGCAAGTAAAATTGCCATCAGATTATGTGGTTGAAATATTACAATAAACAATGCATTCTCGTAGACGTATTATGTATGTGACAAAAACGCAAGTCGTTTTGTTTTTTTTTTGAGTTGAAAATTATTTAATTTCAATTTCAAATGTGTACTTTAAATTTAGAAGATTTCTAATGTCTTAAATGCATTTATTTTGTAGTTCAGTATTCAATATTTAAACTGAATATTTTTTCAGATATTAAGGTGCTAAATTTTATATTTGTATGATTCGGAAAAATGTTTGGAAAACGAGAAGTTACCTGGTGTAAATTTGGTTAGAAATTTGCCAATTTAATTGGACGTGGCTCTCTATACGTGTATTAAATTTTCCAAGGTCGCCCTCTCCAGGTCACTTCTCTGGATCCGTGCCTATTAAAATAAATAAATAGAGAAATGTAATAAAGAAAATTTGTTTTAAATCTTTTCATTGTTCAGGAATTTATTAAAATTTAATTCAATTTTCAGAAAATCAATGATTACCTGGGGAGGAGAATTAGAGACACAACAATTAAAGAAATCCTAGAAGAAATAGTCCACGATGCATTAATATTTCAACCTCCAGATCCTCCTTACAAAACACTTTTTCTTGAGAGCGAAATTTTCTCAACAAAAAATCCATCTTATTTTTACCATCCAAATTTAGTGAAGGAATTTCGTGAGATTTTCAAATGTAACTCCATGTCAGATGATCCAGAATGGAATTTATCTTTATACGATCTTCGAAAAATTCTCCTCGGAATTGAAGATCCAGAATTTCGACAAATAGCTCTAGCTCGCTTTGTGGATCTTTGCAGAGCTTCTTTGGAACGGAGTTTGTATAACTCATCGATAATTCGGAATCATGAACAGGTTTTCGATTCACTATGCTCGTTTGCCAATCGATTCGAAACTGAAAGCGAATTTATCAAGAATATTTGCTTTGGATCTCGCGAGGTGGAAACTGATTCATTGATAGTTCAAAGTCGCGACCAATCCAGGTCAAACAGTCCCTCGAGAACTTCCTCTGGAGCTTTAACACCTCAGAAGAGAATAAAATCGAAGAAAAAGAATCGAAGAAGCCTTCTATCGACGCGTTCAAAAGAGGAGGAACAGAAGTTTCAAAAAGTTATCAAATTGAAACCTAGTCATGTTATTTTATTTAGGGAAATATTTTATTTGCGGATTTATGAATTGTTAGGTGAGACGATAAGTAAAGCGTGTGCAATTATTGATTCTTATGTGAGGTTGAATGTACCAGAAAAATAGTTTTATCAGTTATTTATTAAAAGGGATTAAACAAACCTAATTATTATTTATTGATGATAATTTGAAAAGTTTTATGATGTAAACAATTTTTAACAATTTGAATAATTTCTACACTACACTTTAAATTTCTAAAATATCCAGTAACAATATCACACTTTTAACAAAAAAGATGAATTTTTTAACCAAATAGTTCAATATCCAACCAAAAAGATGAATTTTCAACCAAGCAGATTGATTTTCTACAAAAAAAAAATTTTCACAAAACACGTGAATTTTCAACTAAAAAATATTATTTTTCAACCAGAAATCGAAATGTAATATTTTTAGATAGAAAACATAATTTTCAAATAAAAAATATATACCTGCTACGAATTTTTATCAAAGTTTAAAATCCGATTGGGATAGGGTATTTCCAAGAGAGATGCCGCACATTTTCAAAAATCGTAACCACATCAAAGTGAATCGAAAACTAATCAATTAAATAATTGTTAATAATTGTTAGATGACCCTACAAGATGCCGAGACAATTTTTGCCATGAGAATTCTTTTTTTTAATTACCACGAATGTTTTTAAAAAAAAGTCAATTCCGGGAGAGATGCCGTATGTCCGGATAAGACGCCGGACCTGATCAATTTGTGAAAAAAACTATTTCAAGGTTGTTTTACAACAGAATAATAATAATAATTCTTATTCAATGATTCTTATCTATTTTCTTGAGCTAATTCTTTTTGGTGAATAGTCTCCTATTATATTTTTGGTTGAGAATTCATGGTTTTGGTTTAAAAAAATGTATTAGATTAAAAATTTAGTTCTTTTGATGAAAATGTCAAATTTGTTTTAAAAAGTCATTCGTTTTGCATGAAAATTCGTCTTTCTGGTTTAAAAGTATAACTACTTGGTTGAAAATTAACTTTTTTGTAGAAAATATTTAACAATTCAATTGGAAATTTTTGTATTCCCTGATTGAAAAATGTTTTTTGGTTGAGAATTCATCTCTTTGGGTAGAAATTTGATCTCGTTTGGCTAAATATGCAACTGTTTGCAACCAAATTTAATTATTTTGATGGAAATTCAACAATTTTATTAAAAAGTTATCCTTTTTAGTAGGAAATTCTCCTTTTCGAGTTTAAAATTCAACTATTTTGGTAGAAAATTTCGGTGCATTTCAGTTCCCTCCCGTGGTCAGAATAGCCATCGGTTGCCCCTCCGTTCCTTCTCTGCTCTTCACCCCCACCCTAAGATACCTTTGCGGCTGAGAGAGTCGCGTTCTGGAGGCACATCCAGCTATCCTGTGCCCCCTACTCTTTTATTACTTTTAACAAAATAGTAGAATTTTCATCAAAGTAATCAAATTTTCAACAAAATACTTTAATTTTTAACCAATAGAGATTAATTCTTAACCCAAAATATAAGAGTAAAATTTGGAACTGAAAAGATTCAACTTTCAACCCAAAAAGATTACTTTTCAACAAAATAGTTTGAATTTCCACAAAACGAGAGTGCCGCATCTCACCCGGCGCGGCATCTCTCCCGGAATTACGCTAATTTGCAAGTATTTTCGTGATGTACCAGAAACTTTGACAAAAATGTCTAAGATTCTTTAAAATATTTTTTTTTTCAAATTTTTTAAATGCTCAATACAAACTGTTTGAATTTTTGGTCTAATTAGAAAATTTTAGTGAGATGGGTTTAAAATATATCATTTAGAATAGAATATCATTTGCAAGTATTTTTGTCATGTACCAGAAACTTTGACAAACATGTCTAATACTCTTTAAAAAATTTGGTTTTAAATTTTGAAAATGCTCTAACATTTTTTGTCTAATTGAAAAATTTTAGTGAGATAGTTTTGAAATATATATTGGCAAGGGACGCTTAGGGGGAGGAAGAAGCAGTCAAGTGTGAAGCCGGCCGAAGATTGGGCGGCCCAGAATCGGGAGATGAGTGTATTTGAATTTTATTCGAATTTTTTATAAGACTTCATTTCTTTTTTGGACTTATTTGTCAGATAAAAATGTATTGAATTACTTTATTTTTATATCATAATTTAATTTTCAAAGTTCGAGGGTAACCAAAATGTAACATTGATGCACAAGTAACCTTACTGTTAAATAACAGTCAAAACTGTTAATTTTTGACCTTAATAAACTGAATTTGATCATGCCAAATACAAATTTCAATACTGCTGGATTCGTCTAGTTTTGACTAAATAAAATTTGACATTATTAAGTCTTAAATTATTGTTAGTTTCGTTATGAACATGAATGTGACATTTTTCTTAGCCCTTTTCAACTTTAAATGAATTCTTGATTATGTGGGTGAATTTGGCAATATTCCCTTCCTGTAGGTTTTTAAATTACCCAATCAGCATTGCGAAAACGCAACAACAATACTTTCGAGTTTTTCATGACACACCTATATGAGGATTATGAGGTATTTTAACTGAAAAACTAAAAAATGACGGACAAACAAATAAATTTAGCAAAGATTATTACGTTTACAAATATTCTAAAAGTTAAAAGTTTGTTTCCCCCGAAATTAATATAAAACGTTGAAGACATATAAGTTTATAGGTATTACAGAAATACGCTTATAAAGATTGTAATAGTGCTGCGTGCAGTAATTTTCTACATTTTTTTTGTAAGCACGAAAGCGATAAACATATTTAAAGTTTATTCTTTGCGACTTTGATGAGGAAGTGCAAGATTTTATCCAATTGGATTATATTTTTTAGGGGTTTTCCTTTTTTTAAAAAGGACCCAGGTTACTGATCAATCTCTCTAGCGATCACGTACTATATTCTAAAATTGTCTTAGTTCGTTGAGCCACCACAGTGCTATATTATGAAGTAAAATTAATGTATTTTGAGTTTGATTTACTCTCTCATATACGTAAAATGTGTTTCATTAATTTAGATAAGTTTTGACTCTCTTAATATACGTCAAATGTATTTCAATGAATTTTCTACATTTGAGGGATGTATTTTGATGCGCTGATTCACAATTAAGATAGAAATGCAAGTACCCGTAAATTTTATTGTATGAAAAATTAAAAGCCAAATTATTTAAACATTTCAATAAAGATAATATTAAATAATAAAAGTTTATTTGTATGTAAAATGCCTCTATTCCAATTATATAATTTTTTAGAATATTTGTGATGCTGTGAAATTAGTATATCTTAATTCTATTTTCAAAATTATATGTACATATGTTTGAATTTTTTCAAAAATTAGTTTAAAAGGTTATTAATAAATCAAATTCAAAAAATTATTTCAATGCTACAATGAAAATTATAGTTCAATGCTTTTTATTTTGTGAACTGATTAAGTAATTATTAGCTGTTATGTAATTGAATACTGGCTATAATTTGTATAATAAAAGTTTATTTATATTTAAAATACCTCTATTCCAATTATATAATTTTTGTAAATGTTTTTAATTTAGCAATGTATTTTGATACGCTGTTATTTTTCCATTAAAATTTTTATTTGGTCGAATTAGTGTGAAAGTTTAATTATAAATCATATTTTAAGAAATAAAATCTCAAATTACAAAATATAAAGTAAAAATTATTTAAACATTTCAATGCAAATACATGCTTGATGATTTTTATATGGTAAACTGAGTATATGATCGGAATATAATTTTTAAAATTATAGGTATTATTGTTTTAATGATTTAGCGATGTATTTTGATGCGTTGATTTATAAAAATGACCTTGGAAGTACCCGCAAATGCCATTGTACAAAAATTAAGTTTTTTCACAGTATTAAATTACATAACCTAAAAGTACAGAAGCAATATATTTTAATGATTTATAAATATATTTTAATGCATTGTTCATAAACAAAATAGTTAAATTTTCAATCAATAAAATGATTAGTCAAAAAAGTAATTCAACTCTCAACTAAGTAGTTGAATTATCGAAAAAAATAAATTCCTAATGAAAAATAGAATAGTTTAATTTACCACTAAAAACGATCAATTTTCAACCAAAAATAGAATAGTTCAATTTTCAGTTTGAAAAAAATAATTAAAAACCAAAACAATTTCCAAGAAAATAGTTAAATCAGCAACCAAATAGTAGAGTTTTTAACCAAAAGAGATGAATTCTGAAACGAAAATATAATAGCAGACATTTCAATTATAAGGAATTAACTTTCAGTGACAAATAGTTGAATTTTCTTATTGGGTTCTATCAATTAAGTTTGCATATAAGCAAAAAAAATAAGAAAAAGGGGAAGTTTCTTGAAAACATGGCGAAAAAGAGGAATTCTTTTAAAAAAGTATCAATGAGGGGAATAGGAAAAAGAGTGGGAAGTCTGTATTTAAATTTTTTAATTATAAAATAAAATCCCTAATTTTAATTTTTTCAAGCATTTCAAAAAATTGTTATTCACATTTATATTTTCCATATATAATGTAATGTAACATTCTACGTTAACCCTTCTTCGCCTACGTCACAAATAGTGCGTAACTATTGATTTTTATGTGAAGTTGAGTAAACCAAAAAAAAAGTTCAAACAGTTATTTATAAAAAAGGATTAACCAAATTTCATTATTATTTATTGATGATAATTGGGAATGTTTTTATGATGTATACAATTTCATGCTAAGGTAATTTTTTGAAGAATTGTATTTGAATTGATTGAGGAATTTGAAATTCAGATGGTATTGACTGCTAAGAATATTCGTCTTCCGCGCAAACTTTGAACCTTTCTTGCATTAGTCAATATTTGCTTGTCTTCCTCGTTCCTGAGTTTGCGGAACTCATCTATCTGCAAATAAGATGGATTTTCAATGATTTTATAGGATTTCAGATGGTGTAAAGAATTTCAAAATTTGTATCTTTTTAGAGTTTCATAGCCCAGGCAGAACCCTTATAGTTTCGGTCAGGTGTAAGGGGAAGTGAGTGGAGGGAAGTGAGAGAAATGAGGGAGGAGTTGGGGAAAATGAAAGTAGGGGAAGTAATGGAAGTGATGTAAAATGGGGGCGGGGGAATGAGGGAAGAGAAAGTAGGGAAAGTGAGGAGAAATAAGGAAGATGGTAGTGGAAATGGAAGGGGAATTGTAAAGATATGATTCAAAAGGAGGGAGAGTAGGGGTGGGTAAGGAGGGTTAGAGAAGGAAAGTAGGGGAAATGGACTATCAGCTGAAAAAGCGAGAACAGAGAGAAGTAGAGAAGGGAACAAGTGGCGAAGGGTAAAGTAAAGGATGGGGAAGTATGGAAGGAGCAATGAGGGGAGGGAAAGTAGAGGAAGTTAAGCGTAATGAGGGAGGTAGTAGGAGAAATAAGGGGCGGGGAAATGTGGGAAAATTATTAGAAAGGAGGGTGAGTAGGGGAGGAAAAGTGTTGGCTGGAAAAGGAAAGTCGGAGAAGAGGAGGAGAGGAGGAGAGGAAGAGAGGAGGAGAGGGGGAAGTAGAGAAGGAAGAAGTGGCGAAGGGTAAAGTAAAGTATGGTGAAGTATGGAAGGAGCAATGAGGGGAGGGAAAGTAGAGGAATTTAAGCTTAATGAGGGAGGTGGTAGGGGAATTAAGGAGCAGGGAAATGTGGGAAAATGATTAGAAAGGAGGGTGAGTAGGGGAGGGAAAGTGGTGGCTGGGAAAGGGAAGTGGGAGAAGAGGAGTAGAGGGGGAAGTAGAGAAGGAAGAAGTGGCGAAGGGCAAAGTGAAGGATGGGGAAGTATGGGAGGGGGAATGAGGGGAGGGAAAGTAGAGGAAGTTAAACGTAATGAGGGAGGTGGTGGGGAAAATGAGGGGCGGGGAAATGTGGGAAAATGATCAGAAAGGAGGGTGAGTAGGGGAGGGAAAGTGGTCGCTGGGAAAGAGAAGTGGGAGAAGAGGTGGAGAGGGGGAAGTAGAGGAAGAAGAGGAAGAAGAAACCCTTTTTTGTGAAATCTACACTGAATAATTTCTATACTTCATACCTGATTTGGAGAAATTCTTATAGGTTGCGGAATTACAATCCAAACCACACACTCATCATAGGGAGGTGTGGTTAAAGATCCTAAATAGGTGTAATAACTAGGGACTTCTAAGCAATGTTTCATCCATTTTAGACAATCTGGTCATATTCAAATATTTTTGATTATCCATTATTTAGCTTAATTTAATTCTAAAGTTTAAACTTACTAGCAGGAACTTTTTTTTCTGATCCTGCCTCAATAGTGTATCTTAAATTGTCTGTGAGACTTTCCAATTGTGGATTACTCCATAAAGAGTTTTTGTCTGTAGCCTATGAATCACGCACTATTATTTTATGACTTTAATTTGAGCGGAAGTTGATTCTATTTAAATAATTATTTACCAGAAAAAGGAATGCGAGGACACAAAGTCCGTCTTTATGTTTTATGCTTTCTTCTAAAGTTCCGTACCTTCTATTCCAGTGAATTGCATGTGCTTCCATTGAAAACCTAAATAAATTTTCTAATTTATTTCAAACTTTCTCTGAAAAAGGTGCGTCGCCAGACACCACAATCCGGAAAAAAAAATTTCCTATTTATTTTCAAATTTGTCAACATGAATCCGTGCCCCCGGGATTTTGAAAGTAACATGGGGTTTTGAATGGGAAAAGCTCGAGTTTCGAAAAATGGAGGAAAAACACTGGTTATTAACTTTTAGTAAATTAGAGGCAACTCTCAGTTACTTCTTCAGTTACTCTTCAGTTACTTCTTAAGATATATTCAAGGAATAATGTTTGTTTAATATTTGTTTATTTTTACCCCCCCCCCCAACTCCTTTTATTGTGCCAAGAAAATGCCCTAAACATTTGTAAAGATTTAAAATTTTGGTTTCAAATTTAGATCTTTAAAGATTTCAAGAAAATAAAAAAAAATTTCTAAAGATCATTAGCAAAATTGGAAATCACATTTTACTTTTAAAAATAATTATTAAGAACATATATAAAAAGTTTTCAGACCATTTCAAAAGATTTTCAAAATTGTCAAAGAAGAACTGGAAGATTTCAGGGAAGTTTTTAACCAATTTTATGAATATTTCAAATAAGCTTTGAAGATATTTAAAAGATTTAGAAGTTCCAAAAATATTCAACAAAAGCTTTTAATTTCAAGGTTTCAAAAATCTTCGTAAAAAATGCAAGAAATTTTAAAGCTCAATTCTTCAATATTGCAGAGATACAGAATTTCAGAAAAAATGTGAGTAATTTTAGGAGTTATTTAAAAGCTTTGAAAATAATTTGAAATAATTTGAAACTTGAGAATATTTTCAAAAACTTTAAACAAAATATAGATTTGTAAAGATTTTGAAAAAAAAAAGATTTTTAAGAATTTTCAGAGGGTTCAAGAGACTAACATTTTTTTAAAAGATTCTTGGAAGTATTTGTAATGATTTTTTTTGCTAAAAAATAACTTTAAGAGAAAATTGAAAAAAGATTTTAAAAGATTGCAAATGATTTGCTAAATTTTGGAAAAATAATGTGGCTGATTTTGAAGACAAATTTTGCAATTTTGTAAAATCATAAATTTTTATAAAAAATTCAAGTAAGTTTAAGAGACATTTAGAAGTTTTTAAAAGCTACAAAAATAGTTTTAAACTTTGGAAAATTTTTAAGAATTTCAAATAGACTGTAAATTTTTTTAATGTGTCGCATCGAAAATTCCAAGCTTTTTGAGACTTTTGAAAGGTATCAAGAAACGAAGCAACTTGTCTTAAAATTCCTGGGAAAATTTTTAATGATTTCTCTTTTTTTTTAATTAAAAAAATTTGAAGATTTAAAAAAATTTTTGGGAATAATTTGAGTCAGTTTAAAACATGTGTGAAAATTTAACCCTTTGATAGAAATTTCATCTTTTTTCTTAATATATATAGCATTTTTCTTTCGATTTCCAGAAAAATTCAAACTAATTTTTTTATTTTGAAATTTTGTTTTCAGATTTCCAAAATTTTCAAAAAAGAATCTGAAAGATTTTAAAACAATTTTTGTTTTCTTAAAAATAATAGAGAGAAAAATCGAATGATTTTAAAAGATATTTAGAAGGTTTTAAAATATTCAACAAAAATTTTTAATTCAAAGATTTTAAAGAAATTTAGATTTTTACAAATTTCGAAAGAGAAGCTTTTTAAGAATTTTGAAAAGTTTCAAGAGAATCAAAACATTTTCTCTAGAAAATTATCGACGATTTTAAAGCAAAAATTTTAAATTTTTCAGTAAGTTTAAGATTTTAAAAAGATTTTAAATTAATTTGTAACTTGAGAATATTTTTAAAAATTTTAAACAAAATATAGATTTTTTTAATATTTTGAAAACGAAAGATTTCAACAAATTTTCGAAATGGACCAAGAGAATAACAATTTTTTTGTAGGATTCTTGGGGAAAAACCAAATGATTCTTTTTTCTGAAAAAATACTTTTGCGAGAAAATTGAAAAAGATTTCAAAAGATATCATATGATTTCCTAAAATTTCTAAAAAGAATGTAGAAGATTTTAAAGTAAAATTTTGCAATTCTTTAATCGTAAGATTAAGACATTTTAGAAAAAATTCTAGTATGATTAATTGATATTTAAAAGTTGTAAAAAGATACATAAAATAACTTTAAACTTCTGAAAAATTGAAAAATTCTAAAAAACTGTAAATTTGTTAAAGATTTCGACTGCAGAATTTTGAAAGATTTCATTAAAAGAAAACACTTTTTTTTTAATTCCTGAGAAAATAATGATTTTTTATTTTGAAAAATTAATTTTTAAAGAAAATCTGAAAGATTTCAAAAGATTTCGAGGAAACCTGGAAGATTTTAGTGCGATTTTTTGTTTAAAAGGTTTTTGTATATTTTAGGAATAATTTAAGTCAGTGTAAAATATGTTTGAAAATGTATCTCTCTTGGTAAACATCTAATCTTTTTTGGTTTTTGTTTTGATTTTAATTCGTAAAATTATTTTTTTTTAATATTTGAAATAATTTTAAAAGATTTCAAAAGATTCCCAAAATTATCAAAAAACAATTTGAAAGATTTTAATGCAATTTCTTTCCATATGCCAAATTAAGAAAAGAATAGGAAACATTCTAGTTAATTTAGAAGACATATAGGAATTTGACAAGTTTTAAAGAGATTTAAAATATTTCAAAACTTGAAAAAATTTATAAAGTATTTTTAAATTTCTTTCAAACTTCTGAAAAGCTTTAATATCTTTTAAACTAAATCGAATTTTTCCTAACATTTTGTAAAATCCATTAAAACCTTGTTTAATTTTCTCAACATTTTGAGGAAAATTATATTTATAAAAAGCATTAAAAGCAAACTAATAATACTTATTTCCTTGTTGTCAGATCCCAGAATCTAATTTCAGCTCAAATTCCAATGTTCAAAAAATTTTTAACAAATAAATAGTTATTTGAAATTTGTACTAAAAATAAGTTTTCCTTTCAAATCGAAAAACTACTAATACTATACTAATTACCATTAAAAATCTGATTATTTGGTGTTTTTAATTTTTTTTTTGCTCACCAGGTACAATTAATCGTGTGTTCTGATCCGCAACAATTTTCCTTTCCCCAGTGAAAATGGACTTCGTTAAATTCATACTCATCGCCTAATAAAGGACCACCCTTGATAGATGAAGGAATTCTATCTCCGCTCAAACAAATTTTTGCTAAAATAATAATTCGTATGTGTATTTTAAAGCTAATTCAAAGTTTTTACTGAAAATAATATATTTATAAAATTAATATGACCTGTTTTTCCAGTATTGAACAATGTTGCATCTCCATCCCTCAACCAATGTCCACTAAGAATTAATGGTGGAAATCTGTGAGGACGAATTATTTTGTCATCTATGTCAATAGGAGATTGGCCCGATTTTCGCAAACCTGGAGATGAAAATTTCACGTTTAATTTATTACTTTGTGGTCAATAAATATGATTGAATTGTGGAAAAATTACTTTTACTGCAAAATTCAGAAGTAGACTCTTTCAAAGATTGAAAATTAAAGATAGAAAATTTTGATTACATGTTTTTAGTTGCTGAACTGAAAGTCTTGGAGTGCATCTTGAATGGAAAAAAGATTTTGATACTTTGAACCTAAAATATAATTTGAAATTGAGTTACCAATTAGACACCCTTGCTCCGTCATCAGTTCTTTAATTATAAAATTGGATTAATTAATAATTAAATTATTATTTTTATGCGTACATGATTTTTCTAAAATAATCTCACATCCTAACCTTTCTTTCGAATTTGAAAAATAAAACAAATGAAATCGATAAAGTATTTAAACAATAAATTTTCTTCTTCAGTCAACAGCTTTTTCATCGGCATAAAATACCCTTCTACGATGAAGAGATTGTCGTGATCTGTAATTCCTCAAAATTGGTTCTGATTTGTGATCGTATATTTCTCGAAATTTTTCCATCTATTGTATTAACATTTTATTATAAACTTAAGTGTTACTAGAGGGTGGTTCAAAAAGGCTGTATTTTTTTGATCTCAAATAAGTGCATTGCAAATTGTTTCTTTTAGTGTCAGAATGACCCCTAAATTTTTTCAAAATTAAAAAAAATATATGTAGGGAGCGCGCAAGTCGATTTTTGCGAAAAAATTAATATTTGATTTTCAATGCCACTTGGAATAGTTTATTTTACTTGGATATACCGGGAGCGTTTTACTTTTAGTGAAGTACATCACCCATAAAATTCTGATTTTATTTGAATTGCCAATGCAAAAAAAAATCATTCTTTGGCTCAACAAAACTTTTTCTGACTGAAGAAAAAATTCTACTGGTTTACCAAAATATAACGTTGGTTTGAGAAAACGTCTTGTTATAGAAACCAAAATTTGGTGGAACGATGAAAAAAATGTATTGCACAAATACCAATGAAATCATTTCGTTGCACGAATAAAACATTTTTCCCACTGTATCAAATCTATTTCCTCTGTTTAGGTTGTTGTAAATTTTAAAATCACCCGCGCTTTTTCATGGTCTCATGTTGACCAATCAGAACGTGGCAAGAAACAATGCCAGCGCCCTCATAATGGTGGTTCGTGTTGCTTAGTGTTGCTTTCGTTTTTTTGGAGTTCGCGTAATGAAGTAACCGCGTCAGTCTCGCAGATGCAAAGTAAAGATGCAAATGAATAATAGTGCTTTTTTATAAAGACCCTCAAACGGTCAAACTCATCTTTTTATCATACTTTCAAGATATGTTTCTCGAAAAAGTAGTTTGCTATAAAGATGGGAGAAGAAGAATGTGTTGACAAATTCATTCTTACCCCAGTGGGTAAAAAAATTAAGGATGTCCTAGAGACGTCTTCGGGACATCCCTATGACGTGTTTGGAACATATCTTTCAGACATCTTAGGGATGCTCTTAAGACGTCTAATGTCAGTACTAAATATGTCCCGAGAACTTACTATGTCTTTAAGACGTCTTTAGGACATCTTTATAGGACATTGGACGTCTTAGAGACGTTGATTGGACTGACATTGGACGTCCTAGGAACGTCCCAAGGACGTTCTAGGGATGTTCATGGTTTTGTGCCCACTGGGACACCATCTCATCGAAAAATACTAACTTCCGCCTTTAGAAACAAATTAAAGTGTGTATTCTTCATTAAAAGAAAATTTAAAAGTTCAGCACATAAACAAAATGCCTTATTAATATAATATTAATGAGAAATTATCATTTTAAGTTAATTAAGCAGAATTAATATTGCCCAACTAGCATAGATACAACTCACCGTTACAAGCCAGTCTGGAGAGCCCAATATTGGAGTAATTGGGCCGCAAAATTGGTGCCTAATTGGCAGTTGGGCAACCTGATTGGGACCCAGTTTGGCCCCAATTTTCGACTTTTCCACACGGGTGGTCTGTTTTAATGTTAGTGAAATATATCTTTCAGATTTTAAAATTAATTAAAAAAAAAATGCAGAGGTCGCCACAATCTTATTTTTGCAAAAATGGCCTATTTAATCTAATTGTTACTGGCAATGGGTTATTTTGCTTTGGCTTAACTGGTCTGTATTGAATTTAGTGAAGTACATCGATAGATTTTTTGACATGATTTAAAAAATGTATTTGGGGGTCTCGCGAGCCCATTTTTGCGAAAAGGATGTTTTTTTATTATTACTTTTAGTGAAATACATCATCCGGATTTTTGACAAAAGTAAAAAAAAAAATATTAAAGGGTCTGACAGCCCCATTTTTGAAAAAAGGCTTATTTTAATTGCTGCTGTTATTGAATTATTTTACTTTGGCATACCTGGACTGTATTAATTTCAGTGCAATATGTCAATCAAATTTCTGAAATAATTTAAAAATTTTATCTAGGAGTCTCGCAAGCCCTTTGTTGCCAAACAAATCCTTTTTTTATTTTAATTGCCACAGCTTATGGATAATTTTACTTTGGAATACCTAAACTGCATTAATTTTAGTATAATAGATTAACTGGGTTTCTTAAGTAAGTTAAAAAAAAGTATTTAACGGTTTCGGAGTCCCATTTTTGGGAAAAAAATTACTTTATTTAAATGCCGTTATTAATTGAGTATTTTGCTTTGGCATACCTGGTCTGTATTAATTTTAGTGCAATACGTCAACCGGATTTTTGACAGAAGTAAAAAAAATATTTAAGGGTCTCGCAGGCCCATTTTTGAAAAAAATACTTTTGTTATTTTGATTACTGCTTTCGATGGATTATTTTACTTCAGCATACCTGGGCTGAATTAATTTTAGTGAAATACATCACCCGAATTTTGTGAAGACTTTCAAAAAAATATTTAAGGGTCTCATAGTCCTATTTTCAGAATATGTTTTTTTTAATACTGTCAAAATTCAAGGTGATGTATTTTACTAAAATTAATACAGTTCAGGTATGACAAAGTAAAATAATTCATTAAAAGAGGAAATTGAACTTAAATTTGCAATTTTTCAAAAATGGCCTTGCGAGAGCTTAAAATATATATTTTTTTTAATTCTGTGAAGAATCCAGTTAATGTACATTAACACAGTGCAGGTATGTCAAAGTAAAATAATATTTTTAAAGTGGCAACTAAGAAAATAATTTTTTTCCAAGAATCAGCCCGCGGGACCAGTTAATGTATTTTTGAAATCTGTCAAATATCCGGTTAATGTATTTTATTAAAATTAATACAGTTCAGGTATGCCAAAGTAAAATACTCAATTAATGGCACCAACAAAATAAAATAAGAATTTTTTTCAAAAATGGGACTGCGAGACCGCTAAATACATATTTTTAAATTTTTCTGAAAAACGGGTTAATGTATTGTACTAACATTAACACAATTCAGTTATGCCAAGGTAAAATAATCTATTGAAAGCGCTGAATAAGAAAAGAGAATTTTTTCCAATAAGAAGCCCCTAAATTTATTTTTTAAATCTATTCTATAGATTTAACTATATAGACTATATAACTTTATAGATTTCTATAAATTTGTATTGTGCTAACATTATTAAAGTCCAGGTACGCCAGAGTAAAATAATATTTTAAAAGCGGCAAATAAAAGACAACATTTTTTTTAATGGGACTGCGAGAACGCTATATATATATATATATATATATATATATATATATATTCTGTTGAAAATTCGGTAAATGTTTTATATTTACATTAATACAGTCCAGGTATGCCAGATTCAAATAATCTATTGAAAGTGGCAACTAAAAAAAGCATTTTTTTCAAAAATGGCCCTGCGAAACCCCTAAATTCATATTTTTATCATATCTCAAAAATTCAGTTATGTGTTTTATTAAAATTAATGCAGTCCAGGTATGCCAACGTAAAATACTCAATTAACAGCAGCAAAAAAAAGTAATAAGATTTTTTTTTCAAAAATGTGTCTGCGCGACCGCTAAATATATATTTTGTAATTCTGTTGAAAATCCGGTTGAAGTATTGTACTAAGATTAATACAGTCTACGTATGCGAAAGTGAAATAATCTATTAAAAGCGGCAACTGAAAAAAAGCATTTGTTTCAAAAATGGGCCTGAGTGATCCCTGAATATATATTTTTTTTAATCTGTCAAAAATCTGGTTAACGTATTTTATTAAAATTAATACAGTCCAGGTATAATGGTAAAGTAAAATACTCAATTAACAGCGGCAATTAGAATAAAATAACCCTTTTTTGCAAAAATAGGACTGTGAGACCGGTAAATATATATTTTTTTCAATTCTGTTAAAGATCCAGTTAATTTATTGTACTAACATTAGTACCGTCCAGGTATGCAAGCGCAAAATAATATGTTAAAAGCAGCAACTAAAAAAAAAAAAATTTTTTTAAATGGGCCTGCGGTACCCTTAAATATATTTTTTAAATCTGTCAAAAATCCGGTTAATGTATTTTATTATAATTATAAAGTTCAGATATACCAAAGGAAGATATAATCAATCAATAGCGACAAAAAAGCATTTTTTTAATTGGTTCTGCGAGACCGCTAAATATATATGTTTTTAATTCTTTTAAAAATCCAGTTAAAAGCATTTTTTTCAAGAATGGGCCTGTGAATCTACTAAATATATTTGTTCAAATTCTGTTTAATATCTGGCTAATGTATTTCATTGAAATTAGTACAGTCCCGGCATGCGAAAGTAAAATACTCAATTAACAGTAGCAAAAGAATAAAATTAGCATTTTTTTTTAAATGAGACTCCGAAACCATTAAATATATATTTTCTTAATTCTGTTAAAATGCCGCTTAACGTATTGTACTAAAATTAATACAGTCAAGGTACGCCAAAGTACAATGATCTTTTAAAAGCGGCAATTAAAGAAAAAAAGAATTTTTTCAGAAATGGAACTGCAACTAAAAATAATTATTTTTTCACAAATGGGTCTGCGTGACCCCTTAAAATATATTTGTTTAATCTTTGAAAAATCCGTTTAATGTATTTTATTAAAATTATACAGTCCAGGTATGCCAAAGTAAGATATACTCAATTAACAGCATTAATTGAAATAAAATAATTTTTTTTTAAATGGGACTGCGAGACTCCTAAATATAGATTTTTTTAATTCTGTTAAAAAACCAGTTAATTTATTTTGTTTACATGAATAAAGTTCAGGTATGCCAAATTAAAATAATCCATAAACAGGGCTAAGTAAAACAAAAAAGCATTTGTTTGCAAAAATGGGCTTGAGAGACCCCTCAATATATTTTTAAAATTATGTCAAATATTTGAGTGATGTATTTCACTGAATTTATTACTGCTCAGTTATGCTGAAAAGATAAACCGTTGGCAGTGACAACTGAAATAGAATAGACATTTTTTTGCAAAAATGAGCAAAATATTTTTTTATAATTCTGAAAAAATTTAGGAGTCATTTTGACACGAAAGGAAACATTTTATAGGGGGCCTATTTTAGATTTTAAAACATTAATTTTTGACATCCCTAATGTTTATTTATTACTTTTATTACTGGTTCTGATTGTGTTCGGAAAGATTTTTTTTTTTATTAGAAAAAATTATATATGCATCAACATTATGTTTTAATTTGAAATTATATCCACCTGGCAGAGAGAAATTTTTATAGGTTTCGGAATTACTATCCAGGTAACACATTCGTAATAAGGACGAGTTGTTAATGAGCCTTGATAAGTATAATAGCCCACCGTTGAAAAGCAGTCAGTCATCCACTTTAAACAGTCTGAATATAATAATATAATAATTTATAGCAAATAAATTAAAAACTAAATAATAAATTAAAAAATTAAAAACTTGTATCCAAAATACCTGGTGGAATATTAACAGATCTACCAACTGCTTTAATTTTTGATAAAGAATCTGTTATTTTGGTAAATTCTGGATTATCAGCAACTCCAGGACAACCTGAAACCTGATAAATAGTACAAATTAAAAATTTGTGGATTATTTGATAAAAAACAAAAATAAAGTACCAAAAAGAGATATGAAATTATTGCTATTCCGTCAGACTTGTCGTAACATTTTTCCAAGCTGCCGTATCGAGAATTCCAATGAATAACTTGAGCTTCCATAGAGTACCTTAATAAATTAAAATTATATAAACTTTATATAAAACAATACAATTGTATATAAATTATTATAGTATAGATTATACTTTTTTAAATATCATCAAGAAATAGGGTGATCCACATTTTTTTCTCGAATTTCAGGTATATCACCCCCAAATCTATTTGAATCTACAAAAAAATAAATACGCTTTAAAAAAAATTATATTTACCGTTTTCGCAAGCCCCATGAACTTTAACACGTATTTCTCGTGAGAAAAAAAAAAGTTTTTGTAAATTCTATTCAAAATCGTCAAAATGAGGTAAATCGTGTTGAAACTCGACATTTCTTTTTACAATTACCTCTAGAATACAAATGAATCATTATTTCTTCAATATCACTCCCATATATAAGTATGTTTTATACTTTTATAGGGTATCAAAAAAACCCCGTAAGTGAAAAATGGAGTTTTACGATTTTTTTAGAGATAAATATTTCTAGTTTTTGTCTTATTTTCAATTAGAGTAAGGTACCAATTAATTCACGTTAACAAACATAATTCTTTAAACAATTTATTATTATTTTTTATAATATTCTTGTAGAATAATGCTAGAAATATGCAGTTTTTTGCTGAAATTTTTAACTTTTTGTTTACTTTTTACATACTGCGTTGTAATAATTACTGAAATTTAACAAAAGTGATTGTTCAAACAAGTTTTTATTATTAAGAATTATCTTCTCTAATATTAATGCTAGAAAGCTGCAGTTTTTTCTTAAATTTTCCACTTCTTTCTAAAATTGTCCACTTTTTGTCGACTTTTCAATAAAGTGAAGTAATAAATCATTCAAGATTTTGAACAAAATTGTTCAAAATATTATTGTTTATATATATATATATATATATAT
>CAKNYM010054020.1:129613-165598 GCA_932195095.1 Andricus curvator | reverse complement strand
AACAATTATTCATTGTTTATATTTTTTCTCTTTTTGGGTTCTCCTACGAATTTGGGGTTTTTTATGAAATTTCCAGCTTTTTTTACTTTTTAGTTAGGAACAAATAATAACATTAGCATTAATAGCAATTCAAACAAAAAGGCTCTCAGTAACTACTTCAAGGAAAATGAACATTTCATATGATCAATATAGGAAACTAAAAGAATAATTCAATTACCTGTTTTATTTCAGAAAAGTTTATTTAAAAAAAATGGTTTGTTTAAAATATGATTCTCTTTATTGTTTATTTATTATTTGCGCATAACTGAAAAGCCAAAGCAAAGTAAAAATTTAAGAAAAACCCGCAATTTTTTTGGAATCTAAGAGTAGATAGTTTTAAGCAATTCTGTTTGTTAACTCTTATTAATTATTACCTCACTAACTAAAAAGTTAACAAAAAGTGGACAATTTAAAAAAAACGATACTATCTAGCATCACTGTGGGAAAGATAGCTATGAACAATAATAAATTATATGAACAATTATTTTTGTTAAATTTCAAACATTTTTAAGTGCAAATTGGACAAAAATCAGTTACATTTATTAACTTGAATTAATTATTACCTCACTCTAAGTAAAAAGTTGACGAAAAGTGGAAAATTCCAGAAAAAGCGCAGTTTTTCAGCATTATTCAAAAATACCATAATTAACCATAATAATTAATTGTTCAAACAATTAGGTTTGTTAACTCTGATTCATTATTACCTCGCTATAATTGAAAAGTGGACAAAAAGTGGAAAATTTTAGGAAAAACTGCAACTTTCCAGCATTATTCTGAGAGAATATTATTATAAATAATAAATAATTTTTTAAAGAATTATTTCTGTTAAATTTAATTGATCATTGCCTCGCTTTAACTGAAAAGTTAAAAATTCGGAAAAACCGCGACTTTCTAGCTCGATTCTAAGAGAAAATTGCTAAAACCAGTAATAAATTGTTTTAAATCAATTTAAATAAATAATAATAATAATTTGAATAAATAAATTTGAAAAAAAAACATTTAAATATCTAATTATCAGTAGAAAGTAGTATATTATGTATAAGAAACAATTTTTAATTCAAAAAACAGCAAAAAAATCATAATTGGAGCCAAAAACTCAAAAAACCTAATTTTTCACTTATGGGGATTTTTTGGAACCCTATAAAACATACTTATGGGGGTGATATTCAAAAAGTAATTCTTGATTCATATAATTTTGTGGCTAATTGTGAAAAGAAATGTTGAGTTTCAACTCGATACGTTTAATACTGACGATTTTGAATAAAATTTACAAAAACGTCTTTTTTTCTTATGGGAAATACATGTTAAGGCTCTTAAAACGACTCGGTTTTTTGTCAAATCCATAATACATCCACAAGAATGCATTGATTAATGTAACATTTTATTTAAATAATCTAGAGGCAATTATACTGGCCGGGACATAGAGATTTTTTCAAAGATTTTCTTGTTCTTGTTTTTTCTTGTATAATTGAAAATTTTTTTTGCGCCTGTAAAGTGCAAGACGCTGGCTATTGTGTATGCTAGTCTGCAGTTGCACGGTCTACCTTGCTGGAAGTAAACGGATTTAAACTGATAGAAATTATTTATCCGTTTGAATGAGCACTTTGCATCCTTTCCAATCATGTTCTATCCTTTGTTAGATTTTTAAATCTGTATCCGTTTGAATAATTTTCAATACGTGAAGTGGAATTTATTCCGCCCCTATCCGTTACAGTCCCAAATTTGTTATCCTTATCTATCTGTGAGATGGTATCCTATTTATCCGTTTTAATCCGTGTTCAACGAAAAATATTGTATCCTTATGTATCCTTTTTAATTCATCGTCAACTAAAAATAATCTATCCATATCTATCCGTGTAAATTCGTCTTTAGTAAAAATATGCTATCCATATCTATCCGTTTTAATCGGGGTCCAACGAAAAATATTCTATCCTTATGTATCCTTTTTAATCCATCTTCAACTAAAAATAATCTATCCATATCTATCCGTGTAAATTCGTCTTCAAGTAAAAATATGCTATCCATAGCTATCCGTTTCAATCAGTCTTCAACTATTTATACTCTATCCGCGTCTATCCTTTTGAATCTATATTGAACTAATAATATTCTATCCTCGCGTATCAGTTTGAATAAAAAAAAATTTCTATCCGTATGTATATGCAATCAATAAGTTTTTTGAAGAAAGGATTGAAGAAGGATAAGTCATGACTGGCATGGATCAATATTCTGTCCATGTTGAATAATGATGAAAATCAAAGTAGTTCGCGGATAGACAAGAATTAGGTGACGGATTGAAGAATTGAAGACTAGAGGATAAGCATTGATTGTCACGGACACTTTTTCAATCCGTGATAGGTGACGAGATGAAATGGAAGTAGTACGTGGATAGAAAAGAATACGGTCGCGGATAGAAAATTATTGAATTGAACAGATAGGCAATATATTTTATGTTGAAAGGATTGAAAATCATTGGAAATGATTGGGACGGATTAAGGTTCTATCCGTGTTACATAATGAGAAAAATCAAAGTAGCTCGCGGAGAGAAAAGGATAGGGTGACGGATAGAAAGTCATGAATTCGAACGGATAAACAATATGTTTGGTGGAGAACGGATTAAAGAGGATAGGTAATGATTGTCAAGGATCAAGATTCTATCCGTGTTGTATACGAGAAAAATCAAGTAGGTCGCGGATAGATAAGGATAGGCTGACGGATAAAACATTACGGATTAGAACGGAATAGCCAATTGTTTCTGTGGAGAAAAGATTCATGAGGATAAGCATTGACTGGCATGGACAAGTATCGTATCCGTGCTTGATAACTAGGAAAGTCTAAGTAGGTCGCGGATAGAAAAGGATAGGTTGCCAGACAGAAAATTATGGATTGAAACGGATATGAAATATAAATATATTGCCTATCCGTTTCAATCCATCATTTTTCTAACTTATATTGTAGATGTCGGATTAAAGACAATAAGTAATGATTCACTCGGATTAAGATTCTAACCGTGTTACGTAACGAGAAAAATCAAAGTAAGTCGCGGATATACAAGGATAGGATGACGGATAGAAAATTATGGATTAGAACAGATAGCCAATTCTTTCTGTAGAGAAAGGATTAAAGAGGATAAGTAATGATTGGCATGCATAAGTATTCCTTTCGTGTTTTTTAACAAGGAATGTCAAAGTAGGTCGCGGATAGAAAAGGATACGGTGACGGATAGGAAATTATGGATTGGAACGGATAAGCAATATTCTTTGTGGAGAACGGATTAATGAGAATAGGTAATGATTGGCACGGATAAGTATCCTATCCGTGATAGATTATATGGAATGTCAAAGTAGCTTCATGGATTAGAACGGTGAAGGAATACATTTTTTAGAGAAAGGATTAAAGAGGATAAGCATTAATTTTTGAAACGGATAAATTTTTAATCAGTGATAGGTGACCAGATCAAATCTAAGTAGCTGGCGGATAGATAAGGATTGAGTCGCGACTACACAAATGAAGGATTAAAACGTATAAGTATAAAAACGGATAGTAATACACAAACACGGATACAGAAGGATTACAATGGATAGTTACACCGGATAATATTATTATTCAAACGGATAGATTGATATCCAACCGATACAAACGGATTGAAGAGTATAAAAATGTATTAAAACGGATGCTTATGGAATATGAATTTTCTACTCAAACAGATGAATTTTTAAATAAAAAAGATAAATTTTCAACAAAAAAAAAGTCTAATTTTCATCCAAAAAAGATATCAGGTGATTTTTCAACACAAAATGTGAATTTTTCTCAAAAGGTAAGTTTTCTACGAAATAGTAGAATTTTCAACAAAACAGTAAATTTTGTGACCAAAAAGGATGAATTTTTAAAAAATTTATTGAATTTTCAACCAAACAGTTGCATTCTTATCCAAGAAATATGAATTTTCTACTCAGACAGATGAATTTTTAAATAAAGAAGATAAATTTTCAAAAAAAATAGTCGAATTTTCATCCAAAGAAGATATCAGGTGATTTTTAATTAACAAAACAGTTGAAATTTTGACCAAAAAGGATGACTTTTCAACAAAATTATTGAATTTTCAACCAAATAGTTGCATTTTTATTCAAGAAATATGAAATTTCTACTAAAGCAGATGAATTTTTAAAGCAAAAAGACAAATTTTCAAAAAAATAGTTGGATTTTTATCCAAAAAACATTTCAATTGATTTTTCAACACCAAAATATAAATTTTTCGCGAAAGGTAAATTTTCTACGAAATAGTGGAATTTTCAAGCAAAAAGATTGACTTTTATATAAAACTGTTGAATTTTCAAACAAATAATAAAATTTGCAACTAAAAAGATAATTTTCACAAGGAAGCAACTGCAAAAAAAGAAATATAAATACAAAGCAAATAAATTACTAACAAGAATCTTATATCAGGGTTATCGCAAAACTTAATTTCAAAAATTTTTCAATTTTTCCCTGAGCAATTTTTCATTTTCCCTGACCAATAATATTCAAAGACCAGAATATTAAATTTGTAACATTTTGAACTTATATAAATTCCCTGACTTTTACAAGATTTTTTTTCTAAATCCCGGACTTTTCGTAATTTAAGTGCGCTCTTGTGGAACCTCTAAATATCATTTTTTTCAACAAAAAGCACTGTTTTTTTTGTTTTTTTTATTTGGGGTCGGTATGCATGCAAATTTTTGGATCACCCTATTGAGGAATCTATTTTTAAATCTTTTTAAATTGTAATAATAATAAATGGATTAAAATTGTTATTTTCATTATAATATTAATAATTATAATACTACCAGGTATTATCTAAGACATGTTCGGCTCCATGGCAATTATTTTCACCCCAACGAAATTGCAAATGCTGTAGCTGATAATCATCTTTTAAAGGTCCACCTGTAATTCGAGGAACTTCCCTATTTCGAAGTTCGATTTGAACTATAAAATTATAAAACATATGAATCATGAAGAGAAAAATATCTAAATTCCAATTAATTAATTGAAAGATGAACGAATAAAAAAAATTATTACCTGTTTCTCCAGTGTTTGTCATAATTGCACTTCCTTCTTCTAACCAATGTCCGATTAAAAATAAGGGAGAAAATTTTTTGGGCCAAACATTTACTCGATTTAAATTAATTGGTGATTGCTTCCATTTAGGCCAACCAGTGGAAGATGTTGATACAATGGAAACATCTGTGTCTTCATGAAATTATTGAAAATCAAATTTATTATTGAATTATCAATTGAAAATGCTAACCAAGAAATAGAATTAATTAATAATTTAATTTAATTAATAATTTCTGACTAACTTCGTTTCGCTCTTGACCTGCGATTCATATTTCTGGGATCTTCATACTGATAGGTAATTTTTTATCCAAATTTTGATAAGTTTCAATTTTGAACCAAAAAATAATTTTGTGGTCTTAACCTACTTACAACTATTATATTACATTTTGACTTTTTGCCACTTGAATTTAGTGCAAGATCAATAATTCTGATTTAAATTACTTTTGATAATCGATTTTCGCGCGAGTTTAATTTCCTTCCACGTGATCAACGAATGTCATTTATCATCTGACATATTCCTTTGATATTGGATTTAATAACGCTGGCCTTTCTTTTCGATGAAATGCAAAATTATAAATTATCAAGTGAAATATTTATCGGTTCACGCGTGCCTTTGACACGACGTATGATTTTAAGTCAATTCAGGATCAAAACTAAAAATTTAAGATGATAGATCCTACTTTGCCCGAATTTCTAGTCGGGATCGGAGTTTTTCTTCTTCTTGGTAAGTGTTTAAAATATAAAGAAATATGATATTAATAAATATAATTACAGAAGTAATAGAAGATAAGTGACCAGTTTCATTTAAGTTTTGTGAAATTAATCAATCTTCAAAAATCTAAATTTGGTTTTGAATTCTTTTAAATATTTTAAAATTTTAAATTATTCTTTCAAAATGATTGGATTTTTTTGTAATCAGCTAAAAATCCTTCAAAACTAAAAAACTTGCCTTAAAATATTCCAAAGTCTTTTTCGACAATTTTGGAAATCATTTGAAATTTTTTTTTCAAACTAACTTTTCAAAATGAAAATTCATTTCAAATCTGCTTAGGAATCTTAAGAATTCTTCAAAATCTTAGTCTTTAAAGATATACATTTTGTTTTGAATTCTTTTGAATCTTTTCAGATTTTAAATTATTCTTGAAATATTTTCAAAACTTGTAAATATTTTTTTTAAGTGATTCCAATTTTCCCTAACATTGGTAAAAATCCTGCAAAATTAAAAAAAAATCCCCTTAAGATCTTTCAGATTCTTTTTCGACAATTTTCGAAATATTTTAAAATATTTTAAAATCTTTTTAAATATTTTCTTATAATTATTTCAAAGAATAAACAGTGATTCTTAATTTTCACAGTAACCTTAAGATTCTTCATATTCTCTTGAAACCTTTCAAAATGCTTGAAAGCTTCTAATTTTTTTTCTCAAAATCTTCAAAAATCTAAATTTTGTTTAAAATTTGTTTAGATATTTTTGAATATTAATTTGTTTTTGAAATTTCATTCAGAGCTTCTCAACATTTCTTGAACTTATTTGAATTTTTTCTAAAATTTTCTAATCTTCCAAAATTAAAACATTTTACTTTAAAATCTTCTATATTCTTTCTCAAAATTGTAGAATTATTTTAAAGTTTTTGGAACTTTCGTTAAGAAAAACTTTTTCAATTAAAAAATCATTAAAAATTTTCCCAGGATTCTGGAAAAATTTTTTTTTTGAAACCTGATTTCTTTAACCATCTTATTCGAAATTTTATTTCAAAATCTTGGAATATATATATTTAGTGTCAAATTCTTGAAAATATTTTGAAATTTCAAATTATTTTTTGAAATTCTTACAAAACTTCAGAACTTTCTAAATATCTTTTAAAATATCTTGGAAATCTTTCAAATTATGTTGAAATCTTTTAAAATATTTTTTTGAAATTAATTTTTCAAAAACCATTTCAAATTTTTCCAGGAATCTTAATCCAATATTTTTCATAAGCTTGACTAGTCGTCAATTTTTAAGTTTAAAACTTAATTTTCAGGGAAAAAAAATGTTCAATAAAATAGTTAAATTTGAATCGAAAGTAATGAATGTGCAACTAAAAAGATGAATTTTTGAATAAAAAGATTAATTTTTTATCAGAAAGTCGAGTTTTCTACTGAAAAATTAATTTTTACAAAACAAAAAATTTCACAAAGTAGTTCAATTTTTAACGAAGTAGTTACATTTTTAACCAAAGAAATGAAATTTCAACCAAAATGAATGAATTTGCAAACAAGAAGAATAATTTTCTTTGAAAAGTCAATTTTCAAACACATAGTTGAATTTTCAAGTAAAAAGATTAATTTTCAAGGAAAGAAAAACGAATTTTCAAAAAATTAGTTTAATTTTCATTTGAAAAATAATTTTTCAACCAAAAAAATTATTTGTTAAGCATCAAGATTAATTTTCAATCAAAAGAGACAAATTTTCAATAATATACATGAATTTTCATCCAAATGGTTCATTTTTAAACTAAAAGTGGCGAATTTTTAAACAAAAGCGGACAAGTTAAATTTTCAAATCAATGTTTAACGAAAAAAAAAAATGATTTTCATCAAAATAGTTTACTTTAAACTATAGAGATAATACAAAAACAAATTTTCGAACAAAAGAGAAGAAACTTCAACCGATAAAATTTTATTCGATAACAGTTGAATTCAACCCAAAAAAAGAAGACGATTTTTCTCCAAAACAGTTGGTTTTTCCATTTTAAAATATGGTTGTTTTTAGTTTTCCCTATAAAAAAAATAGAAAACTTTCGGAAACATGTAATTTAAAAATGTTATTTCAGTAAACAATAATGTTATGTTTGCGAAATACAAAACTCATGTAATTCATACAACATTTAAATGGATAATCCAAATAGTTTTCAACTATTTTCTAGAAAATTTGTTGTTTTTTGGTCGCTGAAAATTAATTTTCCCAACTGAAAATTTATCTATTCCATTTTTGGTTAAATTTTGGTTAAAATTTAACTATGTGCGGAAAAAATGCCACTTTGTAGGAAATTAAAATAATTTGTTCAAAAATCATTTTTCTTTTTCGTTAAAAATGCAATTGTTGTGTTGATAATTTGTCTTTTTGGATTGAAAATTTAACTATTATGGTAGAAAATTTATTTCTTTGGTTGAAAATTCGTTTTTTTTTAGTTAAAAAATAATTTTTTTTACCTGAAAATTTAACTATTCTATTTATGATTGTAAATTTATCTCCTTGAGTTGAAAATTCAACTATTTTGTAGAAAATTGTTGTATTTCGTTGAATATTTGCCTTTTCGGTAGAAAATTAATCTTCTGGGATGAAAAGTCAACTAATTCATTGAAGGTTGAACTACTTTGTTAAAAATTCATTTTTTGATTATAGATGTATCATTTTACTTGAAAATTCATCGCTTTGGGCAAAAATTTTAATATTTTGTTGAAAAATCGTTGTTTTTGGTAAAAATTTTATTTTTAACTGAGAATGTGAATATTCCAGTTGAAGATTTATCATTTTAGTTAAAAATTCATCTCCTTGATTGAAAATTCAACTATTTTGTTGAAAATTGTGTTTTTTTTCTTTTGGTAAAAATAATTTGTTTAAATTTACAATGCAACTATGTATTCCGTTTTTGGTTGCAAATTTATCTGTTTTAGTTGAAAATGCAACTACACGGCTAAAATTCATCTCTTATAGTTGAAAATTCATGTATTTTGTTGAAAATTCATCTTTTCCGATAGAAAATTAATCTTCTTGGTTGAAAACTCATTTTTTTTGGTTGAAAATTTAATCATTTTGTTAAAAATTAATCTCATATGTAAAAATTTAATAATTTTGAGAAAAAGTCATATTTTTGGTTCAAAATTCAACTGTTTTGTTGAAAATTCGTCCTTTTTGGTACAAAATTAATTTTGCCTTTTTCGGTAGAAAATTAATTTTCTTGTTTGAAGCTGCGTGTCATTGAATTGAAAATTCAATTATTTGGTTGAAGCTCAATCTTTTTTGTAGGAAAATTGAATTTTTTTTTGAAAAGCATCCTTTTGGGTTTAAAAGTTAACTGTTTTTTCGAAAATTTGTTTTTTCGGTTGAGGATTCAACTGTTTTGTTGAAAATTAGTCTTTTTTGGTTTAATTCAGAAGTTTTTTATTTAAAATTAAAATCACCTTCTGTTGAAATATTAACTATTATATTTTTTGTTGGGAATTCATCTCTTTTAGTTGAAAATTTAACTATTTGGTTGAAAAATCGTTGTTTTTCTTTGAACAACTATTTTTAACTGAAAATTTATCTGTTTTGTTGAAAAGCCGTTCTTTTTCAGTTAGCCGTTAATTTCTGAAATGAAAATTAAACCTTTTGATTTTTGGTGAAAAATTTATCGTTTTCATCTGAAAATTCCACTTTTTGATTGAAAATGTATGTTCTATGGTTGAAAATGCAACTGCTTCGCTGAAAATTTGTCTTTTTCGGTAGAAAATAATCTTCTTGGTTGATAATTCATGTTTTTGGTTTAAAATTCAACTAATTGGTTAAAAGTTCATATATTCTGTATGTAGAGGTGCATTTGAAACAAAATAGTTGATTTTTCAACCAAAAAAGATTTTCTACCCAAGGAGATGAATTTTCAACACAAAAAGACGAATTTTCGAGAAACAAATAATTAATTTTCAAACAGTTGCATTATCAACCAAAATAGATGAACTTTCCAGTGGAAGAGACGAGTTTTACAAAAAATAGTTAAAGATTTAACCAAATAGTACAATTTTCAAGCCAAAAAGACGATTTTTTTAAGACAGTTGATTTTTCAACAAAAAAGTTACTTTTTAACCAAGAAAGATCAATTTTCAACCAAGAAGGATGATTTTTCCACCATAAAAGATAAATTTTCAATCCAAAAGGATGAATTTTTAACAACATAGTTGAATTTTCGACCAAAAATGATGACTTTAACAAAATAGTTCAATTTTCCAAAAATAAGTAGATTTTTAACAAAATAGTTGAATTTCCAGCATACAAATATGCATTTTCCATCAAATGTCGAATTTTCAACAAAATTTAAATTCAATCAAATATTTCACTTTCCCATATGAAAAAATTAATTTTTAGAAGTTGAATTTTCATTAAAAAATTCTTTTTCAACCAAGAAAGATGACTTTTATACCATGAAAGATGAATTTTCAAGAATAGAATTAAGTTGAATTCTCAACCAAAAAGTTGAATTTTTAATAAAAACAAATAATTTTCAAGACAACAAGACGACTTTTCAACAAAATATATAAATTTTCTACCAAATAGTTGAATTTTCAACCAAAAAGTTGAATTCTCGATCAAGAAGATTTATGTTCTATCACAAAGACGAATTGCCAACTTATCCAATATCCAGGATAAAGTTTTAACCAAACATGGAATAGTTCAATATTCACATGAAAAAAAATTTTTTTTAACAAAAAGAAATGAATTTTCAACAAAGTTGTTAAATCTGCAACCAAAAAATTAATTTTCGACCAAGAAGATTAGTGTTCTACCGAAAAAGATGAATTTTGAAAAAATATATGAATTTTCAACAAAATTATTTAAATTCAAAGCCAAAAAGACGAATTATCTACAAAAAAGTTTAATTTCCAACCATATAGTTTAATTTTCTATGAAATTATTGAATTTTCAAGCCAAAAAAGTGAATTTTTTACAAAACAGTAGAATGTTTAACGTAAAAGTTCATTTGAAGCAAATAGTTGAATCTTAAACTATAATTATGAATCCTTGATAAAAAAAAAAATAATTTTTTTACAAAGTAGTTTAACGTTAAGTCAAATAATCGACTTTTCAACCAAAAAGATGAATTTTCGACCAAGAACCAAATTGTTTAATATTTCACCAAATCGTTGAATTTTCAAGCCAAAAAGAATTCACCCAAGAAAATTAAATTTCTACCAAGAAAAACAAATTTTCAACAAAATACATGAATTTTCAACCAAACAGTTGAACTTTCAACTGAAAAGATAAATTTTTAACCAAATATTTGGATTTTCAACTGAAACAGATAAATTTTCAATCAAAAATAGGATAGTTTAATTGTCAGTTTAAAAAATTCATTTTCAGGCAAACATGAAACGAATTTTCATCAAAATAGTTAAATTTTCAACCAAAGCGATGAATCTTCAACTAAAAAAAGGCTTTTTAAAAAAGTAATTGAATTTTCGATAAAAAAGATTCCTTTTTAACACTATAATTGCATTTTCAACAAATAATTGAATTTTCCAATCACATAATAGAATTATTGACCAAACGAGAAGAAATCCAAACCAAAAATAAAATACTAGCATTTTCAATGAAGAAAAAAAACTTTTACCCAAAAATATAGTTGGATTTTCTTATTGGATTTAAGTTCTAAATGTTATCTAAGTTCGTAACGTTATTTTCACTTATATCCCACCCCCTTGCTGTTGTTTATGGAAAAAACCATCAGGCAACTTTTTCTTTTAGGACTAAACCCCTGTTTCCATGTCAAAAACGCACTTTTGAATCTTTAAATTCAAAAATAGAAGGTAGGTGGTATAAAGGCTGATTATAGAACTCGCTTTTAATATTGCTACTATTAAAAAAATATACAAAACTTTTGTTTTAAAGCCCAATCACTTTTTCCCATTATTCATTTCGTACTGGTTCCACCTCGTACTGGTTTCCCCTATCACATACATTGCTCGCAACATTTTCTAAATAAATACTCTATTTCCATTTAGTACTGCTTTTATCGGAAATTCTGGATGGAACAGATGTCTTTTCACTGGAAAGCTGTCGACAATCGCCAGTGTTTTCTTTCGGATATGGTAGTGACAATGGGCCACATATGTGGAAATTGTCCCACCCTGAAAGTGGTGGTTCCAGCCAGTCTCCTATCAATATTGTGACACGTCTTGCGGTCGTTTTAGAATCGTCCGAGCCTTTAAAATGGAACGGCTATCGTTCACAGCCTGTGTCGATGACATTGGCAAACGACGGAAACTCCGGTAAAGTGCATTTTAAATCAATTCCCTTTGTTACTTGCTAGTCCAACTTCAAATCCAATACTAGTATAGACAGTATACACACACCAAAGAGTGCTTTCATCCCTCAATAGGAAAAAATTGTGGTTTTTTTTCAACTGAACTTTACCCTCGATTATCTAATTTTAACACTGTTCTGCTGTTCTGATGAAGTAACTGTACGAGATCTGTCCGGAAAGTATCCGACCTTGTACTCTAACTTTGTATCTAGTTGTGCCATTATCAAAAACAGGTTTTTAAAACCACTTAGGGGGGTCCTCTGTGAGGCCCCCTACTAGGTAACAGGGGCCTAAGAATCTTTTGTCGACTAGTGTACGCAGTTGCGTAAGTGTTCAACCACGTACGCGTCGCATTTCAGGATGACGGAATGCACCGGACGAAGAGTGTGCATTAAATTGTGCCAACAACTTTGAAAACATGAATGGCATACATGTTAGGAAACCATCCTTATGATTCGGAAAGTGTAATGTGATGAGTCTATGAGTAATACTAAAATTAAAGAGTGGTTGATGCACCTTCCTATTCATCGCAGCTTATTCAGCAATTCTCCCTGTGATTTATGGCTTTTTCTCACATCAAAGTATCCTCTACAAGGAAAACGATTTCAAGACGTAGAGGGAATAAAACAGAATGCGATTAAGCATCTGATAGCTATTCCGAAAGGTGGCTCTAAGGAGTGTATGAAAGAGAGAGATCAGATGTATGTGAAACAGAAAAGAAATCCCGAAAATGAGAGACTCGTAAATCTTTTAAAAAAATTAAAGGATAAAGTAAATCAAGAAATTAAAAAAATTACCAAAAATGAAGCGAATGACTCTATTAAGAAAGCCCAGGGTAATCCACGAAAAACTTGGTCAGCATAAATAATATCCTTAGCTCTGATAAAAACAAAGAGAATGTAATGTGATACAGAGTAATGTGATACAGGGATAAGTGAACCAACTGAAATATCAAATGAAATGAACAAATATTTTCAAAATGTAGCGTAAATTTACAATAAAAAAATGGAGACAATACTCGTAATATAACTTTGCCAGAAGTTGAAGGTGAAACAAAAATAACAGATTTTACGTCTATACATACGAAGAGCTAGATAAAATCGTAAGTCATTTAAAAAATAATACCGCGGCAGAAGATCATAACATAACTACAAATGATTTTATATTTTTGTATCCTGCAATGAAAAGCACGATGCTCAAAATTATGAACAGAGATTTTGAGTTGGGGCAATTTCCTAGTATACTAAAGATCAGCAAAATTATTCCTATACACAAAACCGGATCTAGAAACGAAACAAACAATTAGAGACCAATCTTACTGCTAAGTGTTTTTTCAAAAGTTTATGAAAAAGCAATGAAGATAAGGCTCCTCAGCTACGTCAAGGAGAATAAACTTATAAGTGACACTCAATATGGATTTCAGGAATAAAGTACTACGCAGGCAGCAATTACAGATTTTACGGAACATATTCTTTGAAAAGTTGATAAAAAAGAAATAGTTATTGCAGTTTTTATAGATTTAAAAGAAAACTTTTGATACAGTGAGCCACGAAATTCTGATTAAAAATTGGACTCAATGGGTATTAAAGATACAGCTATGCAATTTTTGAAAAACTATCTTGATAATAGAACACAATATGTCTATGTAAACGGAATTATAAGTGAAGAATTACAAGTAAAAACAGGATTGCCTCAGGGATCTGTTCTTGGTCCACTTCTGTACATACTGTATGTGGAGAGCCTTTCTTTGCTAAGATTAAATATGAAAATTTTCATACTTGTGTATGGAAGTAAGGATTGTAAAGAATCAGAGAAAATGATGAACCAAGAGATAGTAAAATATTGCGAATGGCTTAAACACAATAAGTTGTTGATTAATGAAAAAAAAAACAGTCTACATCACTTTTGCATTAACAAACATAAAAAAGATACCAAATAAGAATTGGAAACGAAACTCTGAGCGAAGTTAATAAGTGCAAATATCTGGGAATTATTATTGATGATAAACTGAATTGGAAGAGACATATAAAGTTAATAGTCGGAAAAATAATATACCTTGTATTAGTATGATGAAAAGATTCTCTGAACTTGTATGTGAAAACAATTAATACATAATATATCATGCCTTTGTTGAGTCACACTTCAGACATATAATTACAAATTGGGCAACAGCGTCAGAGCAACTGATAGAAAAAATACAAAGGCTACAGAATAAAGCTATGAGTAAATTTTTAGTCTACTGCCAGATCTTGCAACTATTGAATTATATGAAAAAATTAAAGTGCCAGATATATGTACTCTTCGAGATATCAAAAATGATATTTGGGATGGCAAATGATCTTATAAAGACGGAAAATAAAATTGAAATTGAAACAAATGTTCATAATTACAAAACAAGATGTGTGGGATTTCTGAGGAAACAGTATTATAGAACTAATTTAGGACCAAAGACAGCTGTATATAGTAGTATAGATGTATTTAGCAATTCACCAGAAGAAATTCGAGAAAGTGAAACGATGCAGGGATTTACACAAAAGCTCAAGAAATATTTTGTACCAATCACATAACCAGCAACTTACATGAAAAACTGCAGATAATTTACGAAATTATAAGTTTTTTTATTAGATTAGAAACAAACAAATTTTGTTTTTGAGTCTGCAAAGAAGCTAGCAAATTATTTTGTACCAACTATATAAGTCACAACTTACATGTATAACCATGTATATACATGTATAATATAAGATACTAATATTGTAAATTCAGTCATCAGGTATATTCCGGTTTTTGGGTTATCAATTACTTGAATAAAAAAAAAAGTTGGAAGATCGCTGAAAGAAGGTTGTGGCTTCCAAAGTGGAGTACCTTGAAGAGGATATCATCGTCATTGAATAGAATTATTTTTTACTCCTGATACATCACAAGTTCGGATACTTGCCGGACAGACCTCGTACAACTACGTTTTTATTAAAAATCACTTTTTTATATCGTTGGATTCATTATGAAAAGACAAACTTATGCCAACGTATGCCAACGGCCATACCACGCTGAAAAACCCAGTTCTCGTCAGATCACTGAAGTTAAGCAGCGTTGGACGCGGTTAGTACTTGGATGGGTGACCATTCAAGAATACTGACATGAGTGCTGTTGGCACATCGTGGGTGTGGTGAGCCCACACTTGTAGTTATTTATAACTACAAGAAAAACCTAGAAACACTACCCGAATCGGGTAGTGTCACGCCTACCCTGAAAGGGAAATGGAAAAAAAAAAAAAAAAAAAAAAAAAAAAAAAAAAAAAAAAAAAAAAACTTACATTCTTGAAGATTGAAATTAAATTTTGAGATAATTTGGATTTGATTAGTATATCTACAGCGGTTTTCGAGAATTCCTGATGAAAAAGCAATGCATCTGTAAAAAAGTGTAGCATATCTACACCAATTCTAGGATTTGGGACAGTCTGAGTCCTCAGATAGTCAGATACTGATAAAACAACACATCTGCAGAGATGCGTTTTTTTTCATGAGGATTTCGGTCATTTTACAGGCCGAGTTCCAGATATTGAATAGCATATGTACATTTTGAGGTTCTTCACCCGGATTCGAGGGTAACTTTGAACCGCCGATCCTTGTAAAAAAGCACATCCACCTGTTTTCATTTTTAAATCGGAATTAATTATAGTTGATTATTATTATTATGATTATTAATTTCTATTCTTAAATATGCAAATATAAATAATATATTATTTAACTTTTAGAGATCATCACACAGTGGGGCCATGTAACGAAAAAATGTTCCAAATACGGTTGCGGCTACAATTTTCAATCGATTTCAAATTTTCCTTTCAAATTGAGCGAAATTAATTCTCGAAAGAGCCTGCGCGGCCGATTTAAACAAATTTTTCTTTTATTCACTTTATTTAAATATAAAATTAAGAAAATGGTAAAATTGAAGATATTATTGCTTTAATAACTCGTAATTTATTCAAAATAAATGACATTAACGTGTACTTGATAAATAAAAGCTCTTTACGCATAAATTGATCGTTTATTATAAATGAATAATTTTTTTATTTACAATTATATTGTTATAAACAATGTTAAGTGATTTTACAATTATTTTGTACAGTAATAAAGTGATTTTCGTTTTTGGTGCAATTTAATGTATTATATAAACATTAGAGAACAAAAATAAATATATTTTTATAAACGAAATTCAGGAACAAATGTTCTGTTTGAGCAATTTTTCAGTACTTGAGGTACATTTCTCTAAAAACGTGTTTTCTTAGAATTGCCAGTTACTTTCAGGAAACTTTATTGACATTTTATGACCGTCATTTTCATTAACAAGTTGTATAAATAAATCCGCCGTTTGAGCAAGACGACTACTTTAACCGAGCATTTCTCGGTTATAACACTCATTTGTTCTTGCTTGATATTGGCAAGCCCAACAAAGCACGTTGAAAAAAAGTACCCGGAACTCTTAAAAGTTGTTCAAACTGTGCATTTTTTAAATAAAATTTGTTAATAACAATCACAATTGTCATGAATTTGCAATAAATTTTACAAAAGTATCACTAAAAAGCTTAACAAAGTATGTTTAAAAAAAAGTATCTGAACTTAAAAATTTCTTAAAATGCGCATCTCTATATAACATTTGTTTATAACAATCACTAGATTGTCATTATATGACAATATAATTTACTGATGCATCACTGCAAAGTCAAACAAAGTATGTTACAAAAAGTACCTCAAACTCTCGTAAATTGCTTAAACTGGGCATTTGTTTATAAAATTTGTTTATAAAAATGATAAATACATTTATTTTTGTTTCTTAATATTTTAGTATCACTTGAAATGGATTGAACACGGAAATTACTTCATACATATCCAAAATCATTCAAAAATCACATGCCATTGTTTATAACAATACAATTTCTAATAATAAATTATTTATTTGTCATATACTATCAAGTTATGCTTCGCGCTTATTTAATTATCAATTACACAATATTATCAATAATTTTGAATTAGTAATGTGTTATTGAAGCAACCATATCTTAAATTTTCCAATTTTTTTTAACTTTATGTTCTTATGAAATAAAAACAAATTCTTTTTGAAATCGGCTTTTAAGAATCTCTTAAGAATTTATTTGACTTTTTTTCAATTTTAGAAATCTATTCAAAATATAGCCGGGATCGTATTTTCAACATTTTTTATCCCACTGCGCATCATAACCGTTTGGTGATATTAGAAAAATTATTTTTTTTAAAACCTTCCTAAGATTTTCATTTTAAAATTTTTGAAAAAATTTGCAAAGGTTTCAAAATATTCATTGAAATGATTTTGTCTAAAAAGAAAATAGGAAAAAATTATAAATATTGTTGTATAATTGACTGATTGATTGATTGTAAAAAAATATAAGAAAGTTAATTTTTCAATTGGTATTTTGTAATGTTTATTTAGTCATTTAGTCATTTAGTCAGGATTTTTCAATTTAAAAAAATGAAAATATAAACGTTAGGTCTTAGTAATTTTGAATTTCATTGAATGCGATTTTTTTCCGAGCATATTCTTTCTCGGGAATTTTCTTTTTCAGGAACTTCACTGTGTGGGGAATTTTGCTTATCGGGATTTTTCACTAGTGAACAATGAAAAAAAAAAAGATAAATTCTGAAAAAATTATTTGTTCAATTCAGATTCTTTTGAAAATATCCAAAAACATGTTTTTGGAGTTGGGTCATATGCAAGCATTTTCGAAGAAGTTGAATATTTTGTTATTATTTCTGAACGTTTTAAACACCAGAAAGATTTTTTCAAAATAAAGCAAAATAATAACATGTTTTTTTTTCAAGCTGATCAAGTTTTAGGTTCGACATATTCACCTTTTGCCAAAAAAAGTTTGCATTTAATTCAATAAAAAAAACATGTTTTTGCTAATTTTCCAAAAATTCGAAATTGGGCGAACCAATTTTTTGTGAATTTCTAATTTTTTATTCTTCTTCACTAACAAAAACTAGACGTATAAAAAATTGCTGTTTTTTTGTACTGATAGGAATTTTTTTACATTTTGAAATCAAAACAAGAGAACAGAAGATATTAACTGATTTCCCTTTTTTTTTACTTTTTCTGATGTTTACTGAAAAATTGTTTTTTCTCAGCTCAAACGATTCAATTGATTTCAATATTTTCACTCGTTCCTATTGTGTTAAGCCCGGTTACCTTGAAAAATTTTAAATAATTTTAACAGTAGTAGTTATTTCAAAATTGTGAAAAAACTTTTTTTTCATGGATATTTTTCTATAGAATGATGGAAAAAAATCAAAATACTAATCTAATTATGCCGATATTGTAGTCTTTATAACGTTGTCACTTACTAAAATTTAACGTCATACGGGAATTTTGGATACATGGATTTCCTATAGATTTGTTAAAAATGTTACGTGACAGCATCGATTCGCCTTCCCCCATGTAACAGATGATAATATTTTTCCTCCTCTCCCGCCCCATAAAAAAATCTGTAACGTAATTTATGGATGGCCCCTTAAGTTTAATAAGTATTTTCAGAAAATGTACTTACCAACACATTTAAAAATTGTTGAAAAAATTTAATATTCATTATCTATTCAAGAATTATTGTCAATTATTTCAAATAATTTTCAGTGATAGTGTCGGGTCTATGGTCAGGCGGATCAGTCCCAATTTTAAAAGGTGGACCGTTAAGTGATTCGTACAATTTTCACTCTATGGTTTTCCATTGGGGACCATCGAACGATGAAGGAAGTGAACATACTTTAAATTATGTAAAATATGCAATGGAACTTCAAATGGTTCATGTTAAGCATGGTCATAAATCCCCCTATGATCAATCATTACTCGCAACGAAAGATGGTGTTGCTATAATTTCATTTTTCTTTCAGGTATGTAGTAAAAGTCATCAGATATCACTATTTTTCATTAGTCAATAATCATTTTAATTAAGGATCGAATCTCTAAGAAAATTATCTTGTGTAAGAGAATTGCACAAACGATCTTAAAAAGAAAAAAGTATATTTTCAATCAATGTGATCGTCTCATTAGAGACAAAATAATATATAACAAAGCAAAATGAAAGAGACAACCAAACGAACCTTTCAATGTTTTCCTTATCTCCGTTTTTTTTTACTACTATAGGAACAAGCGCGTTTCAAGGCCAATTTAAACATCATCATTAGGGTAATTTTGATATGAAACGGTTAAATTATGGTTAGTAGTACAGAAGTAGATAAGCCATAAAATCTGAATTTTTCAGGAGAGCGAAAAAACATTCTGTAGAATTTTTCACAAAGATAAAAACTCCTTCCCAGATATGGGAGAGCTAAATAAGAATCAAAAAATGTTTGATACAAACAAAATATTCTCTTCCGAGAAAATCAAAATTTAGTGTGTCGGTATTGCACTGAGATAGACGATTATCCAGTGAAAGGACTATGAAGAGAATAATTTTTTTTTTCAATAAACGATAATACCATACCATTATTACCATTATAATAATTTCGAAATATTTCATGAAGGGGGAAAAATTATTACTACGCTAAAATACTACGCTTAAGTTTCAACTAAAATGTAAATTACATTTTTCTATTACTGCATTAAAACGTGAGAATTAGAACAAACCTTTTTCCCACAACGTGAATTTGACTTTTTTAGAACTTTTAACCAAAAAAATTAATTTCCAACCGAGAAGACTAATTTTCTACCGAAAAAAACGAATTTTTAACAAAATTCATGAATTTTCACGCAAGTAGTTGAATTTCCAACTAAAAAAAAAAAAATTTAGCCGAATAGTTGAATTTTCCACTTAAAAAGATCAATTCTTAACCGAAAATGAAACAGTCACATTTTCATTAAAAAAAATTTATTTTCTATAAAAAAAAAAAATAATTTTTAACAGAATAATTAAATTTTTAACCAAATAGATCAATTTAAGACTAAAATGATGATTCCTTTATTGGATAGTTGAATTTTCAGTTAAAAAATAAATTTTCAATAAATATAGTTTAATTTACAACCAAAGAGATGAATTCTTAACAAAGAGTATGCATCTCCAACTAAAAAATAAATGTTCAACAAATTAATTCAACTTTCCACCAAGTAGTTAAACTTTCAACCAAGAAGATAACCTGTCTACCAAGAAATACAAATTTCCAACAAAATACAGAATTTTTTACTAAAAAATATAATAAATTTACAAGAAAAAATGGAACAGTACAATTTACAGTTAAAAAAAATCTTCAAACCAAAAAACAATCATTTTTAACCAAAAGGATAAATTTTCAAGCATGACGATCGATAGTAAAATTTTTAGTTGAAACAAGTAATTTTAAACAAAAAATAAAACGAACTTTCAAGAATTTAGTTTAACCAAAGAAGTGAGTTTTCTATGAAAATAGTTGAATTTTGAACCCTAAAAGATGAAGTTTCAAATCAAACAGATAAATTTGCAATGAAAAATGGAATATTTTTAAATTTTCAGTATAAAAATGAATTCTCAACAAAATATTTAAATTTTCTACCAAAATAGGTGAATTTTCAACTGAAATATAAATTTTCGAGCAAAAAAAATAATTTTCTACATAAGATTATTTAAAAAAATGACATTTTAAATAAATAGTTGAATTTTCAACAAAATATTTCAGTTTTCAACAAAAAATTTCTAAGCAAGAATCTTAATTTTCTAAAAAAAAAATTGACAAAATATATGAATTTTTAACTAATAATGAAAAATCTGCACCAAAAATGAGAGTAACATTTTCAGTTGAAACAAGTAATTTAAGAAAAAAAACATTCAAGAATATAGTTTTACCAAAACAGTGAGTTTTCTATGAAAATAATGGAATTTTGAACCCTAAAAGATGAATTTTCAAATCAAACAGATGAATTTGCAATGAAAAATGGAATATTTCAATTTTCAGCTGAAAAATGAATTCTCAACCAAATATTTCAATTTTCCACCAAAATAGATGAATTTTCAACAAAAATATAAATTTTCAAGAAAAAATAATAATTTTCTACCATAGAACATTATTTAAAGAAAAATGAATTTCAAATAAATAGTTGAATTTTCAACAAAATAGTTCAGTTTTCAACAAAAAATTTCTAAGCAAGAATCTAAATTTTCTAAAAAAAAAAATCGACAAAATATATGAATTTTTAACTAATAATGAAAAATTTGCACCAAAAATGAGAGTAACATTTTCAGTTGAAACAAGTAATTAGAAAAAAAAAACTTTCAACAATATAGTTTTACCAAAACAGTGAGTTTTATATGAAAATAGTTGACTTTTGAACCCCAAAAGATGAATTTTCAAATCAAACAGATAAATTTGCAATGAAAAATTGAATATTTCAATTTTCAATATAAAAATGAATTTTCAACAAAATATTTAAATTTTCCACCAAAATAGGTGAATTTTCAACTAAAATATAAATTTTCAAGCAAACAGAATAATTTTGTACAATAAAAGATTATTTAAAAACAAAATGAATTTTTAAAGAAATAGTTGAATTTTCAACAAAATAGCTCAGTTTTCAACCAAAAATTTTCAAGCAAGAATCTTAATTTTCTACAAAAAAAGAATAAATATGACAAAATATATGAATTTTTAACTAATAATTAAAAATGTGCACCAAAAATGATAGTAACATTTTCTGTTGAAAAAGTAATTTGAAAAAACTTTCAACAACATAGTTAAATTTTCAACCAAAGACATACATTTTTTTACCCAAATGGTTCAATTTTGAACCCCGAAAGACGAATTATCAAGAAAAGAGTAGATTTTCAGACAAAAAAAAAAAATAATTTTTTAACAAAATTGTTGAATTTCCTACAAATTACATTAATTTTTCACCAAATAGTTGAATTTTCAACTAAAAACATGAATTTTCAACTAAAAACTTGAATTTTCAACTACAAAAGATCAATTTTTATCCTAAAATGTAAAAATTAAAATTTCCAGTTAAAAAATTAATTAAAAAAAATAGTTGAAAATTATTTGGATTGCCTATGAAAATTACTCCGAAATACTTGAATTACTCTGGATCATACGTTGATTAATTTGATTACCTGAAAACCTTCCAATTAGCTGGTTTACAAACGGATTACGCTAAATTACCCTAAAAAGGGAAATTGCTTAATGGTATACTTACATACTTACTTACAGGTGAATTACTCTGAAGTACAAGTTAATTACCTGAATTACCTGAACTACTCTGAATTATTTGGATTACAAGTGGATTACACATCCTTAGGGACCGTACTTAAATTACGTAACAGCTCAAGGGGGGGGGGGGTTCAAGACATTTTGTTAAGATTTTTTATTATTTAGTTGAAAATTCAACAATTTTGTTAAAAAGACATCATTTTTTTCTGCTAATTCAACTGTTTTGTTAAAAATTCATATTTTGTTGCTGATAAGTCAACTGAAATCTTTTTTGGATGAAAAATATTTTTTCTGAAAATTTGTCTTTTTAATTTGAAAGTTCATCTTTTTTCAGTAGAAATATTGCATCCTTCTTGCAACGTTTTTGTTGCAAATTCAACTATTTTCTAGAAAAATTTACTTTTTGTTTAAAATTTGTATTTTTCTGTAGAAAAGTCTATTGAAATCTTTTTGGATGAAAATTCAACTCTTTTTTTGAAAATTTGTCTTTTTGATTTAAAAACTCACCTGTTTTAGTAGAATTTTCATTTTTCTTGGACAAAAACGCAACTGTTTGGTTGAAAATTTAACCATATTCTTAAAAATTCATACTTTCTGGTTAAAAATTTGACTATTTAGCAGAAAATTAACTTATATTTTACAATTCTTATTTTGGTATTGGAAAGTGAACTGGAATCTTCTTTGGATGAAAATTTAACTATTTTTTTAAAGTTTTTTTTTAATTCATCTGTTTTAAAAGAAATATTTCATCTTTCTGGATTAAAAATGCAACTGTTCGGTTGAAAATTTAACTCTTTTTTGAAAATTTGTCTTTTGTGATTTCAAAATGCACCTGCTTTAGCAGAAATTACATTTTTTCTTGGATGAAAGTGTAACTGTTTGGTTTAAAATTCAACAATTCTGTTAACAAGTCATACTGTTTGGTTGAAAATTCTGCTGTTTTGTTAAAAATTAAACTATTTTGTAGAAAATGTACTTCTTGTTTAAATTTAATATTTTGGTTTTAAAAAGAAAAAGCTCTTCTGGATGAAAGTTCAAGTTTTAAAAAAATGTCCCTTTTTTATTAAAAATTCATCTTTTTAGTACAAATTTAATCTTTCTTGTATAAAAATTCAACTATTTGGTAGAAAATTCAACTATTTCGTTAAAAATTTATCCCTTATGGTTGAAAAAATTCGTCTTCTTGGATGAAAAATTCAACTTTGTTCGTAGAAACTTATTTTTTGTTGAAAAAATTCATATTTTGATCTTGAAAAGTCAACTGGAATCTTTTCTGGATGAAAATTCAACTTTTTTTAAAAATTTGTTTCCTTTTTAAATAAAAATTCATCTGTTTTAGGAGAAATTTCATCTTTTTTTTTTTAATAAAAATGCAACTTTTCGGTTAAAAATTATTCTTCTTTGCTTGAGTATTGAACTATTTTATTCGAGAGATTTGGTTGCATCACTTTATTAAGAAATCATTTTTTTGTTTTGAAGAGATATTTTTAGTTGAAAATTCATCTCTTTGGTTGAAAGTTCAACTATTTTTTTGAAAATTATTCTTTTTAAATTTAAAATTCAACTACTTGGGTAAAAGTTAAACTACATTGTTAAAAATTTATTTTTTTTGACTGAAGGCTTATTTGGTTAAAAATTTAACTGTTCAGTGGAGAGTTTTTATTTTTGGTTTAAAATTAATTTTTTAACTAAAAATGTAACTTTTCCATTTTTTAAGATTGATCCTTTTTAATTGAAAATTCTCCTGTTTTGGTAAAAAAAAAATAATTTTCTTGGTTTCAAATTTCATTTTTATTGGGTAAAAATGTATAAGTTTCGTGGAAAAATAATTTTTTGCTGAAGTCATATTTTTTGTTTGTAAATTCTATTTTTATAGAGAAAATTCTTCTTTTGGCTTGAAGATTCAACAACTTAGGTCAAATTTTCTTTCTTTAGTGGAAAATCTGTATTTGTTGAAAATTCTTCTTTTTGGTTTCAAAACACTTTTTTTTGTATAAATTTCATGTTTTTTGATTGAAATATAAACTATGACACTTTTTGTTGAGAATTTATATTTTTAGGTTGAAAATTCAACTATTATGTTAAAAATTTAATTATTTTGTTGAAATTTCAAGTATTTTGTTATAAAGCCATCTTTTATAGTAGACAAGTCATTTTTCTGTTTAAAATAAATTAATAAATTTGAAAATTCTAAATTTGTATCTCAAATACTGTTTTATTTCGTTTATAAAAGATTCGATGTTAAAAGTATTTCAAGATTACCAGTATCTGGTATTTGAATATTAATGATCATGGAAAATAAAAAATTAGACAAGGAAAAATAAGGCAATTTTGAAAAAGAAGTTTTCGGAAACCCTGCCTAATTCTACTACCTTTAACTAGTAAAACATTTTTGGAAACTAAAAATTACGTACAAAAAGATTGGGGGGGGGGGTAAATATTTTGTTACAGTTTGTTAGAGGTGGGGGGGGGGCTCAGAGAGGGCCTATAATCCGTTACGTAATTTAAGTACGGCTCCTTACATATTTCGATATAGTTCGACTCTAGGAACCTTTTTTTTCTGCTTACCATATCTCGAAAAGTAAAACAGTCATGATATTTGGAAAAACTGATCTCCAATTGATGTCCTCGTCTGATAGGATTTTCAGCTAGATCGGCGAATTAGAATTAGTTTTTTCATGTTTTCAGAAATTAGGAAGAAAAATATTTACCATGTTTATATGAGAAAAACTTTTTTGGTATTCGAAACCACGATACTGTATCTAATTGACTTGTTCGCGTCTTCAAGACGCATCAATCGACCTATCGTGGAACCTTTTATGATAGTACCGATTTATGAAGTAAAAAAAATTGTTTGTATAATCCTGTTTGTATGAGAAAAACTTTCTAGATATTAGGAAATACGACAGTACCATATCCGATATATTTGTTCGCGTCTTCGAGACGCGTCAAATAGCCTATTAAAGAATCTTTCATATCCTCTTATGATCTAGCGATGCCTATTTATAAATTTGAAAAATATATTGTTTATCTAAGAAAAACTTTTTTAATATTGTGAATACAACATTGCTGTATATGATGTATTTGGTCAAGTTTTCAAGACTCATCGATTGGCCTGTTAAAAATCCTTTCATGACCTTCGATGACCTACCAATACCGTTTTTCAATTTTTAAACCAAACTTTTACCTTGTTCATAAGAGGAAATTTTAGTGGACGTTGGGAATGTAACAGTACTGTATTTGATGTAATTGTTCGCGTCTTCGAGAGGCATCGATCGACCTATTGTGGAACCTTTTATGACCTACTAGTACGTATTTAGGAAGTTCCAAAAAAATAGTTCATCCTTTTCATATGAGAAAAACTTTCTCGACATCAGGAATACTACAGAATAATGTCTGATATATTTGTTTGCGTCTCCGAGACGCGTCGAATGACCTATTAAGGAACCTTCCATGTCTTCTGATGCTCTAAAAATACCTATTCATAAATTTTCAAAATGTATTGTTTATCTTGATCATCTCAGTAAAACTTGTTTAATATTGGAAATACAACAGTACTTTATATGATGTATTTTTTCGGATTTTCGAGACACATCGATTGACCTATTAAACAACCTTTCTTGCCCTTCCGTGAGCTTTACCGTTTTTCAAATTTTTAAACAAAAATATTTACCTTTTTTATAAGAGAATTTTTTTTATCTTGGGAATATGACAGTACTGCGTTTGATGTAATTGTTCGCGTCTTGCAGACGCGTGGATTCACCTTCTGATGAACCTTCGATTAGCTCTCATGATAATCAGTAGCGTCTTATAAAGTTTAAAGAAGGTGGGATTTTTTATATAAGAAAAACTTTCTTTTAAATTGACCATGATAACACTACCATCAATTAAAACGTTGTTCGTTATAACAGAACATATTATATAGGGTGTCCAAAAAGTCCCGCGACAGCTAAATATTTCGTCAGGTAAGATATTTTTCAGGGCGGTCAAGGTCATTCTTGAAGGAACTTTCAACAAGGAATTCAATGGTGGCCTTTATTTTGATCTTGACCATGACCTTCCCGGTCATTTCAAGGTCAAATTGATTTTTTTAAATGGGAACCTCTATTTTTGACCCCGCGAACTGAGAGAGCGGAAAATTTTACGTCCAGATATGACCTTGACAAATCGAAAATTTAACCTGGAAAGGTCAGGGCAAGGTCAAGCAACGTGCAGCAGGATGACTCGACTGGCATGCATTTTTGAAGAAAATGTCCTGGTGAAGGTTCTGGTCATAGACAAGGTCAAAGTCACCAATCGATCGGGAGTATAAAATGCTACAACTCTTGCGTTGAACATTTTCTTCATAAATGCATGCTGGTCGAGTCATCCTGCTGTACGTTGTTTGACCTTGCCATGACCTTTCCAGGTCAAATTTTCGATTTGTCAAGGTGATATCTGGACGTAAAATTTTCCGCTCTCTCAGTTCCCGGGGTCAAAAATAGAGGTTCCCATTTAAAAAAATCAATTTGACCTTGAAATGACCGTGAAGGTCATGGTCAATATCAAAATAAAGGTCACCATTGAATTCCCTGTTGAAAGTTCCTCCAAGAATGACCTTGACCGCCCTGAAAAATATCTTAACTGAGGAAATATTTAGCCGTCCCGGGACTTCTTGGACACCCGGTATATTCAGTAGCGACAGTAGTATATAATCGGTAGCGACTTATAAAGTTCAAAGAAGGTGGAATTTTTTATATAAGAAAAATTTTCTTTTAAATTGGCCATGATAACACTACCATCAATTAAAACGTTGTTCGTTATAACAGAACATATTATATAATCAGTAGCGACAGTAGTAGATAATCAGTAGCGACTTATAAAGTTCAAAGAAGGTGAAATTTTTTATATAAGAAAAACTTTCTTTTAAATTGGCCATGATAACACTACCATCAATTAAAACGTTGTTTGTTATAACAGAACATATTATATAATCAGTAGCGACAGTAGTAGATAATCAGTAGCGACTTATAAATTTCAAAGAAGGTGGAATTTTTTATATAAGAAAAATTTTCTTTTAAATTGGCCATGATAACACTACCATCAATTAAAACAGAACATATTGATGGAACTTTTGATGGTCTCTCTGATTTTTGGTAAGACAGAAACATAGGCTTGAAAAATATTGCAAGTGTCCACTTTTTTATTTTGATGGAGGAAAACCTCCCTCTACGAAGAAGAAAATTTATTTCACACCTATGAGGAAGCAAAGTGCTCATAAAATGAGCACCAATAACTACCCCCGTAGTATTTCGCAGCGGTATTTTGTATATGTGTTGATGCTCAATCTTTTTTTTAAATCTTTTTAGATACATTTTATATTGTTTAAAGAAAAAATCCCAGACATTTTGAGATAAAACTCTTTTATAAAAATTGCTTTTGTGGTTTTGTTCTTGATTATTTTGAACGAGAAGAAATTATCCTTTTTTTATCTTCACGAAAGTCAAACTCACCAGTCCTTTTTCTCTTTTTCTTCCTTTTTTTTTTATATATTTGTCTCTGATGACCTGACCATGCTAATTTTTTAGACAAAAAAATACCAAACAAAATTACATAATTAATTCTGTTACAGAAAATTACTTTGTTAGACATTATGTTTCTAAAGGACCGAATTCATTTCCATACTCAAATCACAGACTCATTTACCACTCAAATATGTTGCTAAAAGTGTGTATTTTTCAACATTGTATATTTATCTTTTTCTTGCTGACTCTCATAGAATTTCTCTTTTTCTTTCGAAATCCGTTGGGAAATTTCAAGAGAGTTTAAAATTGACAAAATAGATGTTTTTCTGAAAATATTCAAATTCAATTTACTCAAAAACCCCAGAATTTTTTCTCTTAAATTTTTTTCTGGATTCATCTCCTCAGTAAGATACGTGTCGTCTTATAAAAGAAATGATATAAATAAAAGAATAAAATGAACAAAAACATTTGAAAAATAACATATTTGAGTGGTAAATGATTCTGTGACATTGAATCAACTCGAAGATTTTTTTTCAAAATAATCATTATTTTCAGAATATGAAAATTTTTGTATTGCATTGTTCTTATTACAGATCACAAATGTGGACAACCCTTATTTAGATCACGTGGTAACAAATCTTTGGCGAATTCCACATCCAGGAATGAAAGTTTACATACCCCCTTTTCCTCTAGAGTGGATTTATCCACCTTTTGAAAAATGTTTTTATAGCTACAGTGGATCACTCACACAACCACCTTGTAACGAAATGGTCACGTGGATAATTCAACCAGAACCAATTGCTGTTTCCTCCTTTCAAGTAAACCAAAAATTATCCAAATTGAACTAGAAACAGTTTTCAGAGTATTTTTGATAACGAAATTAAATTTTTATCTAGGTAGCACAGTTTCGGAAAATACGTTCTGCAGATGGTCCAGTACTACTGAACACAAGGCCTGTCCAAAAATTGAATGATCGTGAAGTATTTTTTCACGATTGAAAAAATAATTTTTAATTTTAACAATCTTATTTATTCTACTAACAATATTTCGTACTGTGAAATTATTTTTGCAACATTTGTCTTGAATAAACCCTATATTTTAATACTTGAAATTGTAGCTTTGTTTTTATTTAAAAAATAAAATCTGAGGAAATGTGGGAAACAAAGAACGATATTTGACACAGGAAACATTTTTTTATTCCAGTGTTACATTTTGTACACTTCGTACACATAAACCACAATATAGATAGACATCAATGTCAAGTACGTTCACTGGTGAGACCAGTGAAAAGACATAAAAAATATATGTAAGCCGAATGTAAAAGATGCGGTCTGATGATGGTATTAAAAATAAGATCGCTTCGCGATTGATAAATTTTTTTTGTAAATATACTTTCCAACATCGCTGATTCGACTTCTCGTTGATTCCATCGAATATAATAATTTACAAGTCGTATGAAATAAGAATCATGCATTCGCACGGAAACTTTCTTTACTTTTTTACACTTAAAAAAAATTGTCCTTGAACCAAAAAACTGTTTTCTTGTATATACGTGAAAATTTGGTTGAATCAAACAAATTTCGGTTGATTCAACAAAATATTTGATTGACCCGAGAAAATTTCTTTTAATCAACCAAATACTCCATCTACCAAAAGATTTGGTTGCAACAACAACAAAATTTAGTTGGTTCAATCAAATATTTTGTTTTCCATATAATAACCATATTCTATGGTCGAGACAACAAAAATGTTGTTGACACAAGCAAATCGGTTTCTAAGTGTATGTAAAAAAATAAATGTGTAGCAAAGAGTAATAAGTAACAGGTCGATTTCATATGAAATCGGGGTTGTAATATTTAGTTTTCCAAGTTTTCGAAAATATGAGACATCTATTTTTTTTGTTTATCACAAAAAAATGTTTTTCCGAACTTTGGGTTACTTTTGTATTTTGGTAAATTATGAAAAAATTAACAAAAATTTGCTTTAAAAAGTTGTATCTTGGGAAGAAATTGTCATAATGTTATTTTCATTGTGGCATCTTGTAGTGCAATCTACGCCATTTGAGATTGACTAAAAGATTTTGAAATTTGATTAAATTACCAAAATGATGCACATTTTCTGAATAATACCAAAAATGTAATCCATGAATTAGAAAATTTTCGGAAAATAAGAATTTCAAATTACCGATAAAAATAAAACTACCAAAAATATTTAGTAAAAAAAAATTGAAATATTCCGAAAGTAAAAGAATTCAGAAATTTTGAAACCAGAATTTTCTTAATCCCGAAATCTCAATTTTACAAAATTAGTAGATTTTCAAAATTTCTAAGTACCAAAATTTCAAATTTCAAACAAAAAAATTTTAATTTAATATTTCTCATCACTTTCAATGATATTCTGTTTTATATTATGTAAACTGCATACATTGAAATTTCTGAAAATCCTGAAAAAATTTTAACTACGCACGTTTCCTGTAAAATAAAACATTATTTTAGCCGATATAAACATCAAATATAATTTTTACCGAGGAATTCAAACTTTGGTAATTTAAAATTTCGGGAATTATTCAATTTCGAGAATTTATTAATTTATGAAATTTTCAATTTCAGGATTTGGAAAATTCGGGTTTTAAAATTTCGGTAATTTCATTAACTTTCATCTGTTTCAGTAACTATATTTTCGGTATCTTTATTTTTTTCTGCAAAATCATGTAATTCCGATGATAAATTGCAGAAAAGTATGACAAATTTAGGAAAATTAAATTACAAGCTTCTTAAATTTAGGATAATTTTAGGAAAATTTAGTTACAAATTTCATAATTTTCAAGAAAAAATTACGGTATTTTCTGATACATTGTGTCTCAATTACGAAATTACGAACTACGAAACTTTTATCGGTTAAAATGCCGTAATAAAAAAAAAATCGGATAATTCAGTTACAAATTTCGTTAATTATAAAAGTATCGGAAATTTTGTGAAATTTTCTTTTACTTTTGTAAGTTTATAACTTCGTGACACTGTTACTGTTAATGGTTAATAAGTAAAGTAAAAATTTGAATTAATTAAAACAGATCAGTAAAAATCATTATTTCACAAAATTTTTCATTTAAAATCTAATAGATCTGATATTTTAGTTTTATAATTGTACATTTTGTAAATATATATGATTTTAGCTTCTTTAGGGGAAAAAACTAGAAATGTTGAAAAGAAGAAGTGATATTTTGCAAAAAAAATTTATATTTTAAAAAATAGTGAGGAAAAATGAGTAAAGGGGAATTCTAGGAAGTGAGGGGAAATGAGGGGAAGGAAAGTAGGAAAAGTAAGGAAAATGAGGGGTATGGAAGTAGGAGAATTTAGGAGTAATAGGGAGAGGGGAAGTGGGAGGAATTGAGGGAAAGTTACGGGAAGTTAGGGGAGGGTGAGTAGGATAAATTAGAGAGGGGAAGTAGGAGAAGTGAGTATTAGTAAGGGGAAGATTAGAATTGAAGGTGAGTAAGGAAGAGGAACTGAGGGTTGGGGAAGGAAAGTAGAGAAGGGGAAGCTAAAAGAGAGGGAATTAAAGTAGGAAGAAGTTTCGGAAGACCGGGCAAAGTGTGACGTGTGGGAAAGGGAATTAAGGGGTAGGGGAAGTAAATTATGGACGCGGGAAGTTTGAACGACCCAATTAAAATGGTAATAGCTGCAAAGCCCTTTTCTGAAGGCGCCAGGCGCCTATTTTGACTAATTAAAAAAAAAATCCAGTTCGTTTACTGAATTGGAAAGTGTATAGATTGCACTATAAGCTGCAGTAAAAAAAATCTTATGATGCCAATTGGTACCCTAAGTTTGTGAACAAAAATTTTGGTGAAAAATAAAAAATGAGTGCCTCAGCTTTTGCCCTGGAACACAATATATTGCAGCCCCAAAAAGTCTTTCCTTGTTATAAAAGGACCCAACACAAAATTGGTATTGTTTTGAAATTACTTCTCTTGTATTAGTTCAAAAAATACTTAATAATAAATTCCCAACTGTTGTATTTGTAGTTTCCTGGCCAAAATTGCGAGAATAAAGGACGGCAGCGTGGAGCTTTCATTTTAATTATTGCTTTGCACTGGCAGATAATTCCTTAGGCTTTCTTATTAACTGGCAAAGAATATATTCAAAGACGTTTGAGCAACTTCAGAGAATTTATGTTTCTTCCATGAAAATATTTTAAATCGAGATAATTGTACAGTGAACTCTTACTTATTCCAAGGGCCGAGAAACGTAAACATTCGGATATTCCAAGTCTTCAGGATCCCCCACCTGTAGCGAGAGTCGTTGGGTGATTATGTCAAGCGACGTTCATTGGCAGCCCCTTCCTTGTATCGATGTACGCGCTGTAAGCATGTGTGCGTCCTTGTAACAAATGAGGTGTTCCCGCTCTTCGAGCCTCTTTTTAATTGGTCAGCCACTGAGGTGGGCGAGACTGGACAGGGACAGTGGTGGGAGGTGAAGGAGCGTCGCCACTTGGAATCTCCGAATGTGGGGGACTTGGAATAAGTAAGCCTTGGAATAAGTGAGAGTTTACTGTATAAATATAAATATTGCATAGAAATTTTTTGAGAGTCATCAAAATTGTATAAAGTAGGAGTCAGAAAATTATCTGAATCTTGTGCGAATGCTGATCCTGTTTGAAAACATTTTTATACGTGCTTAAATCTAATTGATAATTGTAAAACGTCGTTTAAATTTATTATCAACGCTTTTTTGACATAGATTCTGTTTCTTTAAAATATTCTACATTTTATCATCTTCATTCTGCGTGCATATCTCTAATTGTCCGACACAGAAAAGCCGACGTAATTATCCCAAATGTCTGAATGCCAGCCATAGACATTCCCAAAAAAACGAGGGTGAAACTTTCACATTGTAACCAATTGCTTATTTTGTTCAAACATCCCTGAAAGAAATTTCAAATTTTTAGTGATGGATTTCATTAAATAAAAATAGCAGCTATTTATTTTTCTAGATATAGACCTCGGACTCACTTCAGAGATAAAAAATAACGTAAATAGTGTCACAAATTTGAAAAATAGTATCAAAATAGTGTCATGAAATTTTTCAAGTATTAAACTAATGTGTAGTCCGAAATAAAAAAAAAATGTGCAATGGAAAATAACCTTTATTCTTTAGGCAAAATTTCCATTTTTCTAAGCTAATATTTTTAAAGTATTAAAAGTTAACTTCAATGCTTACATAAAATCTTATTCTTTAGTCTATGAATTATCAAAATTCATATTTAATCATACTAGGTTTCACAGTTTTTCCCTATTCTTTTCGGTTGAAAAGTCTACTATTAAATTTTTTGTTAAAAGTTTATTTTTTCTGGTTAAAAATTGTATTATTAGGTTCAAATTTCAAATCTTAATGGAATTACTTTGTTGAACATTCAATAATTTTGTTTAAAAGTCACACTTTTTAATTGAAAATTCAACCGTTTTGATGAAAATTTGTCGTTTTGTTTTAAAAATTCAACAATTTGATTGAAATTTTGTTCGTTGAAATTCGAGCATTTTTTTAACAATCATCTTTTTTGTTTGAAAATTCATCTCTTTCTGTAGAAATTTCACCTTTCTTGGTTAAAATGCAACTGTCTGGTTAAAAATTAATATGCTTAGGTTGAGAACGAACTTTTCTGTTAAAAATTCAACTGTTGTGTTGAATAATCGTATTTTTGGCTCAAAAATTCAACAATTCGGTAGACATTTTAACTATTTGGGTGAAAATTTATGTATTTTGTTGAAAATTGGTCTTTTTTGAAAGAAAATAAATTTTTTCGTTAAAAATGCATCGGGTTATTATTTTTAATTGAACAATTTTTTCTTGAAATATCAATTATTACAGTTTTGTTGAAAATTCAACTTCTTGGTTGAGCGCTGAACTGCTTTTTTAGAAGTAAATTTTTTTGTTGAAGATTCATAATTTTAGTTGAAAATTCTTTTTTCTAAGTGAAATTTTTTTCAGTTAACCATTTTGTTAAAAATTCTACTGATTGGTTAAAAATTAATCTGGGTTAGTTGCAGATTCAAGTATTTTGTTAAAAATTCGTTATTATTGGTTGAAAGTTGAACTACTTTCTTGAAAGTTAAGTTTTTGGTTGAAGATTCTTAATTTTATTTGAATATTCGTTTTTTTTATGGTTAAAAAATCATTATTTTTACCGAAAGTTTACTCTGTTGAAAATTCAATTGATTGTATGATAATTAATCTGTTTTTGTTGAAAATTCATTTTTTCAGGTAGAAAATTCATCTTTTTAGGTTGAAAATTCGAATCCTAGGTCGAACTGATCTCTTAAAAGTTATTTTTTTGGGTTTAAGATTTATACATTTGAGTTGAATTTTTTTTTCTTGGTCGAATATTAGTTTTTTTGACTGAAAATTTAACTATTTTGTTAATAGTTCAATTTGATTGGTGGAAAATTTTGATTAAATCAAATTTAGATAATTTTTTGTTCAATTCTACTGTTTTCTATTTAGAATGAAAATCATTTCCTGGTTAAAATATCAACTATCATTTTTTTAACTTGTTTCAAACTAATTTGTTAATTCATAAAAAGAGTAAGATTTTACAATTCAGAAAGAAAAAAATTTTACGTTATTCATGCACGGGCCCTTATCAGCCATTGAGACAATTTTCCGTTATGTAAAGAAATAGTGAGATTAGCGGAAAATTATGAGAAAATAGTATCTTCAGTGTCATTTTTTTCGAAATAGTAGCAAAGTAGTGTCATTGCTCAAAATGTGTCAAATAGTGTGATCAATAGTGTGGTGAGTCCGAGGCCTGTAAATAGTTAATTTTTCAAAATAACTTACATCTTTATGTCTATAGCCATCGTGTCCTACTTCATCTTCTACTTGACAAGCAGCCATATCTTTTGGTTGAGGATGAAGCCACGGTTGTTCATTCTATAAGAAAACAAATTTAAGAGTGAAAAAATATATATTTTCAAAAAAAAAAAAAAAAAAAATTGCACTATTTTAGTACTTACAGTTCTGTAAAATACTCTGGATATTACGCTCATTGGGCTTCCTGCATTTTTCACCTATTAGTTGAAAAACATTATTATATTTTACTGAATTAATAAAAAATGGACATTTATTTTTAGGGTTCCGTAGCCCAAGGCAAAAACCCTTATAGTTTCGGTCAGTTGTCCGTCCGTTGTTCTTTTTTCCAAAGAGGGGAAGCTAGGGGAAAAGCTAGGAGAGGAAGTAGAGGAAGTGATCGGGAAATGACGGAGGGGAGTAGGGTAACTGAGGGAAAATGAGGGGTGGGAAAGTAGGGAAAATACAAGTTTAGAGGAAATAGGGGTATGGAAAATGGGGAGTAGGGAAAATGAGGAAAATGGAAGTGACGGGAGGATAAGTATGTGAAATGATGGGCGGGAAAAAAGAGGACGTGAAACGAGTGTCGGTGGTGGGGAAATTACGGAGGGTGAATAGAGGAAATAAAAGAAGGGAAAGTATTAGAAGTGAGGAGAGTCGGAATAAGGAGAAAAAGAAGGTAGAGGAATTACAAGGAAGTAAGGGGGTAGGATAAGAAAGGGGGTAAGGCAAGTATGGGGAAATTAGTATAAGAAAATTAGGGGAATAAGCAGCAATTATGAGAGAGGGAGTAGGAAAAGTGAAGGGTAATGAGGGAAGGAGGAATAGGAAAAGTAATGGAAAATAAGATGAGGGAAGGTAGCGAAAGTGAAGGATAAGAGGAAGTGAGGAGTAGGGTGAGTGAGGTGATGGGGAAAGTGAGGGGAAATTAAGGGAGGGGAATCAGGGGAAGTAAATATAATAAGGAGACAGGAAGCAGGAGAAATAAGGGAAGGGAAAGAAGGGAAAGTGTGGAGAGGCAACTTAGGGAAAATGGGGTGGTAGTGAAAAATGTATGTAGGGGAAATGAGTATTGTGTGAAATGAAGGAAGAGGAAGTAGAGGAAGTAGAGGAAGAAAATTAGGTGATGTGATAGATGGAAAAAATAGGGAAATAATAAGGAAATGAAGGAGGGGAATTAGAATAAATGAGGAAAGGGGATCTATGAGAAGTGAGAAGAAGGAAACTAGAGGAAATAAGAGGAAAAGGGGAGCAGGAGATGAGGGAA
>CAKNYM010054020.1:109833-129603 GCA_932195095.1 Andricus curvator | reverse complement strand
AAAGTATTAGAAGTGAGGAGAGGGAAACTAGAGGAAATAAGAGGAAATGATAGGGAAAGGGAGAGGAAATTAGGAGAGGGAAGTAAGGAAAGTGATTGGAAACGGGGGGAATGGAAGTAGAGGAATTGAAGGGAGGAGAAATAGGGGAAGTTAGGGGAAATGTGGGGTGGGAAATAAGGGGAAATTATAGAAGGACACGGAAGGGGAAATTAGGGGTGAAGAAGAAGGAGAAGTGAGGGGAGCTCTAGAAGGGTAGTGCGAATGAGTAAAGGAGGGGAAGTGTGGGCTAGGGAATGGGAGTGGGGGAGGGGAATTCAAGCTGGAGAATTGAGGGTATGAGGAAGTTGAGCAGGAAGAAGTTGAGGAAGGACGGGGAAGCAAAGGTTGAAGTGTGGCGAGGGAAAGTAGATGGGGGAAAGTAGGTGGGGGAAAGTAGGTGGAGGAAAGTAGGTGGGGGAAAGTATGGAAGGAGGAGGTTTGAACGCCTTAAAGAACGTCCTAATAAGCTACGAAATCCTTTTTTGTAGGTGCATGGCGTCTACTTTGACTAATTTTTTTAACAAGATATTACCTCAATATCCTTGAGAACACAACATGTGAGTGGAACTTCTCTTTTGACGCCCGAAATTTGCCCATGTCTCCACCAGGCCGTACCATTGTAATCTTTATCTCCATGAATTCCACAGCAATTGAACTAAAATATAAAAAATTAATTTCATCACATAGATTCGCTTGATATTAATATGACTAAATTTCGAACATTTTGTTGCACAATTTGAAAATAAATTATTTTTAACCACTAAGTTTCAAGATCTCAATTCAAGAATGCTTCAATTTTCGAACGAAGTTTGGAATTGTTTAATCTTTACTGCTTCAAATTTGAATAAATTAATTTTGGAAAATTTTCATTATAAAGCATATAATTGTCAAAGTTTTTAGAATAATCAAACTTTAAAGGTTTACAAGTTTTAAAATTCTTAAACTTTGAACGGTGAAAATGGCAGTGATTTTTTACGGAAAATCACATCATTTATTTAAAATGTCTACCCAAAAGCTTAAATTGTAAAATATTTGGTACGAAATTTCTTTATATTTTGAGGATTTCAAATTCAGATTTCACAATGTTGTAGATTCAAGTTAAAATATTAAAAATGTCAGTTTCATATTAATTAATTTTAGATTTTATTGCTCTAAATTATTTGGTTTCAATTTTAACGTACAAAATTGTCTGGTTTTTGAAATTCTTCGAAATTGTAGAATATCAAATCAAAAGACTGACATAGTTGTACAATTTCAATTTTAAAGGATTTGTAAATAAACAATTGTAAAATAAATGCCTCCAGAGTAAATTCGAAACGATTACCAATAAAGACAATAATTTCTTAAATTCAAGCCTTAAAAATTAGAAAATTTTAGAACTAGGCATTAAAAGTATCATTTTTTTATTTGAAAATGTTCCAAAATATTAAAAATTTCAAGCTCGACTTAAAAAAAATAACAATTTCGAATTAAAGAGGCTTAAAATTGTGAAATTTCAAACACTGGAACCATATATAGCGATCTTGCTTTTTATTCTTTCTTTTAATTTCTGATGTAATGTCTTGAAATTGTCTGATTTTTAGTTGAAAATTAAAAAAAAATGAATAATTTAATATTGAAAAATATTTTATTAAAAAATTTTAAAAATGAATAATAAGAATTCTAAAGCAAATGTTAGAAATTGAACGAATAGAAATTAAAAAGTTAAAAATTATGTTGCCTAAAATCAAAATAGATCAAAATTAAATTGCCTGAAATTGATACCTCAGTAATTGAATAATTTCTTTAATTTTAAATCGTTTCAGATTTAGAGTTTTGAACTTTCATGTTGAATGCTAAATTTTCAATTTATCTTTTTCATAAGTTTTAATTTTGCCATTAAAATTGAAATGGTTCAGGTTTGAAAATTATAATCAAGAATTTGAAAATGATTCATTTTTAGACGATTTCAGTTTATTAAAAATAATTTAAATTGTAAGGGTTTAAGTATAAAAATCTTTTTATATCACAACTTTGAGCGACTAAATTTTTTTTCAGTTTTAAATGAAGTTTGGAATTAGCGTTCTGGAGTAGACATTTTTTTTATTTTTAATGTTTAGCATTTGAAATTATTTTTTATATCCTGAACGTTTTTTTTTTAATTCATTCCATTTCAAAGGTTTAGAATTGAACATTTTTCTATTTTGAACGGTGTAAAAGACGGTGAATTTATTTTTTTATTTTAGAGAAATTTGTCTAATCAATTTAATGTTGAATTATGATTCTTGTAACCTAACAGCAATTTTAAATTCTGAGATTTTAGAAGCTCCGACTTTGAAACATTCAATTTACTTTCAAATTTGTAAGGGTCAAATATCAATGATTAATTTTAAAGTGTTCAATTTTGAACGATTTTAATTATAAATAATACAATTTCAATTCCTTTGAATTTTAAATGATCCAATTTTAAAAACTTGAATCTGATCATATTCCATTTTTAACGTTTTGAAATTGTCCTATTTTCGAAATTTTAATCTGAAATCATTCAATGTCGAGATTCTTCATTAAAAAAAATGTGTTCAATTATGAACGTTTTAAATTAAAAATGAAACAGTTTCACCAGATACAAAATTATTTTGAATTTAAACATTTTCAATTCAAAATCGTTCAATATATTTTTTTTTATTGTAAACACTTCCAATTTGAAGTTATTATTTATTAATTATTTTCAAGTTCCTTATCTTTATCATAATAACAATAAGTATTCGAGCAAAATTTTGGCAATAATTGAATATCAAGCTAAAATAAATATTTCAATATTAACAAAACTTATTTATTTTGTAGTTGACGCATAATATTTTGAAACAATAGTTGAATATTTTTTACCTACAAAGCTAAATTTTCAACCAAACATTTGAATTTTCAACAACCACAAAATTAGTTACCAACCAAACAGTTGCATTTACATACAACCAAGTAGTTTAACTTTCAAGCAAAAGGGACGAATTTTTAACAAAAAAGATAATTTTTTAAATAAATAGTTAAATTTTTAAGTCAAAAAGACGAATTTTTTAGAAGGCAGTTGTATGTTCAAGCCAAAAAGACAAATTTTTTAGAAGAAAGTTGAATTTTCAATCCAGAAGGACGAATTTTCTATCTAAAAAGAGGAATTTTCAACAAAGCAGTTGAATTTTTCAGACAAATAGTTGAATTTTTAAGTAATAGCTATCAAATATTAACCAAAAATGAAGTAGTTAAATTTTCAGTTGAACAAAAAAAAATTCAGCAAAATACTTGAATTTTCAACTAAAGAGATGGATCGTCAACTAATAAAATGAATTTTTGTGAAATTAGTTCAACTTTCAACCAAGATGTTAAACTTGTAATCGAGAAGATTAATTTCATACCCAAAAAGACAAATTTACAACAAAATACATATATTTTCAATTCAATACAATACAATATTTTCAATTAAAAAAGAACGAATTTCAGAAAAGTAGTTAAATTTTCAACCAATAAAATGAATGTTTAACAAAGCAGTTCAACATTCAGCCAAGTAGTTGAATTTTCAGCCAAAAAAAAAACGAATTTTTAACAAAAAATTCAATTTTCAACGGAATAGTTCAATCTTTAACCAATAAAATCAATTTGTGACAAAGTAGTTCAACTTTCAACCAAAAACAGATGGGTTAAATTTTCAGTTAAGACAATTAATTTTCAAACAAGAAAACGAATTTTCAGCAAAATAGCTAAATTTTGACGACCCTGAAGTTAGCTATGTATATACATTTGAAATTTGTACCTTGAATACAAATTTCAAATGTATATGCATAGCTAACTTCAGGGTCGTAAATTTTGAACCATATGATTGAATTTTTAAGCCAGAAAAACAAATTTTTTAGAATGCAGTCGAATTTTCAATTCAAAAGGGCGAATTTTGTATCGAAAAAGAAGGATGAATTTTCTATCCAAAAAGAGGAATTTTCAAGAAAACAGTTGAATTTTTAAGCCAAATAATTTAGTTTTAAAGTAAAAACAATCAATTTTCAACCAAAAAAAGAGTAGATAAATTTGAAGTTGAAAAAAAAATTTTCACCAAAAAACTTAAATTTTCAACTAAAGAGATGGATCTTCAACTACTAGAATGTACATTCTCAATGGTAAATGTATTAGTTAAATTTACAACTAAAAACGATCCATTTTAAACCATAAATATGATAGTGAAATTTTCAGGTAAAGGAATTAATTTTCAATAAAGAAAAAAATTTGAACAAAATAGTGTAATCCGTAACCAATAAAATGAATTTTCGATAAAGTAGTTCAACTTTCAACCAAAAATAAATGGGTTAAAATTTCAGTTAATAACATTAATTTTCAAGAAAATAGTTAAATTTTCAACAAAATAATTTAATTGTCAAGCTAAAAAGACGAATTTTTCAGAAGGCAGTCGAATCTTCAATCCAAAAGGACGAATTTTGTATTCAAATGGACTAATTTTCGAGAAAAACTTTGAATTTTTAACAAAATTTTAAATTATTAACAGAATAATTTAATGTTTAACAAACTAATCAAATTTTGAACAAAAATGGTAAATTTTCATTTTAAAAGAACGAATTTTCTATCCAAACAGAGGAATTTCCAACAAAACCGTTGCATTTTTTAGCCAAATAATCGAGTTTCAAAGTAAAAACAATCAATTTTTAACCAAAAATAGAGTGGAAAAATTTACAGTTGAGAACAATTTTTTTCAACAAAAAACTTGAATTTTCAACTGAATCTTCAAATACTAGAATGTAAATTCTCAACGGAAAACGTATTAGTTAAATTTTCAACTAAAAACGATACATTTTAAACCAAAAAAATAATAATTAAATTTTCAGTTGAAGACATTAATTTTCAACCAAAAAAAAAACAATTTTATACAATATAGTTTAATCTTCAACCAAAAAAAATGAATTTTCGGCAAAGCAGTTCAACTTTCAACCAAATATAGATGGGTTAAATTTTGAGCTAATAAAATTAATTTTCAACTAAAAAGAAAACAAATTTTCAACAAAATAGTATAATTTTTTAATTTGTTAAAAACGATTAATTTTAAACCAAAAATATGATCGTTAAATTTGCAGTTAAATTAATTAATTTTCAATGAAAAAAAACAACAATTTTCAACAAAATAGTTAAATTTTTAACCAAATAATTTAATTTTCAAGCTAAGAAGACGAATTTTTTAGGCGGCAGTCGAATTTTCAATCCAAAAGGACTAATTTCAAACAAAATAGTTGAATTTTGAACAAAATTATTGAATTATCAGGAAAATAGTTGAATTTTCAACAAAATAATTGAATTTGTAACAAAATTGTTGAATTTTCAATGTAAAAAGACAAATTTTCTATCCAAAATGAGAAATTTCCAACAAAACAGTAGAATCTTTCAGCTAAATATTTAAGTTTTAGAGTAAAAGCGATCAATTTTCAACCGAAAATAGAATAGTTAAATTTTCAATCGAAGAAATTAATTTTTAACCAAGAAAAAAACAATTTTATACAAAATAATTTAATCTTCAACCAGTTCAACTTTCAAACAAAAATAGATGGGTTCAATTCTGAGTTAATAAAATTAATTTTCAACTAAAAAAACCAATTTTCAACAAAATAGTTCAATTTTTAATTTTTTTAATTTCTTAATTTTTTTAAAACGATCAATTTTAAACCAAGAATATATAATAGTTAAATTGTCAGTTAAATAAATTAATTTTCATTTTAAAAAAAACAGTTTTCAACAAAATAGTTAAATTTTTAACCAAATAATTTAATTTTCAAGCCAAGAAGCCGAATTTTTTTGGCGGCAGTCGAATTTTCAATCCAAAAGGACTAATTTCAAACAAAACAGTTGAATCTTTTAGCTAAATATATAAGTTTTTGAGTAAAAACGATCAATTTTCAACCGAAAATCGAATAGTTAATTTTTCAATCGAAAAAATTAATTTTTAACCAAGAAAAAAACGAATTTTTTTACAAAATAGTTCAATCTTCAACCAATAATATTTGACAAACTAGTTCAACTTTGAACCAAAAAGATGGGTTAAATTGGCAGTTAAGAAAATTAATTTTCAACTGAGAAAACGAATTTTCAAGTAGGAAAACAAATTTTCAATAAAATTGTTCAATCTGCAAGCAAATTGTACATTTTTATCCAAAAGAGATAAATTCTTAACCAAAAATATACAATCACGGGCAAGAATGTAATAAATATTGTAATGAATTACACTGATAAAAATTTACCTTGAATTGGGCAAAATCGAGGCTGTGGCTGAAGGGGACGTCGCTTCTTGGATCGTGTCCGTAATGATCAGCCAATCTACTCGCGAGTCTTTCTTCTAGCCCGGAAAGAATTCTGAAAGTCATTAGACCCAGGATTGCGGCTGTTATCAATTCCGTGACAATCAGAGCAATCTGCATACTCATGTACTGGGGAAAAAAATAAGAAAAATACGATTAGAAAACATATCACTGAATTCTGAATGTACTTCTGAGATGCCCCACGATCATTTTGAGCCCAAAAAGAAAAAAATCTTTTGGGCCCTTTTTGAGAAAACTTTTTTTTTTTGAAGAGGTTAATCAACATATTTTAATGAAAATAAGTTAAACGTGGAATTTTATTGGCTCAAACCATTCAGTTTGGCATCCAAAAAAGGGCTACAGGTGCTGAACATCTTACGAGAAATGAAACCCTTCAATATTTTTAAAAAATGGTGAAAAAAGTGGGAAAAAATCAGTTTTTTGAAAATTGTCTTATTCCAGTGCATTCTATGTCCCAAACACCTTCACAAGAATTAATGTGCTTGAAATTTTCTGCAAAATGAAAAAAAATCGAATGTTCTATCTCTAAAATTTTGGGAGTTATGGTCTTAAGAAGTCGATTTTAGTCGAATAATTTGAATGAAAAAATTTATATATATAGTTTTGGGGAAATAACTTATTCCCTATGCATATCTGGTAAAAATTGCTGAATAATTAATTAAAGAAGACTCAATTTTTAGTAGATCTAAAAAAAAACATTGCTTTAGCTCTAATAGAACCAAAATTATGGCGTTTTGAATATGACCCTTTTTTATGAAATTTTGTTTAACATCAATTTTATAAATAAAATTTCTCGTTTTTGAAAAGGACGAACTGGAATAAGGCAATTTCCAAAAAAACTGATTTTTTCCTGCTTCTTTCACCATTTTTCAAAAATATTGAAGGGTTTCAGTTCTCGTAAGATGTTCAGCACCTGTAGCCCTTTTTTGGATGCCAAACTGAATGGTTTGAGCCAATGAAATTCTACGTTTAACTTATTTTCATTAAAATATGTTGATTAACCTCTTCAAAAAAATAAAAAAAAGAGTCTTCTCAAAAAGGGCACAAAGCGATTTTTTTCTTTTTGGCTCAAAATGATCGTGGGGCATCCCAGGAGTATATTCAGAAAAAAACCGGCATATGCAAGCCCTTTAGGGTTGTAGTCAGCCGAGGCACACCGTGATATATATGTCCTTTCTATTGATTTATAAAAATGCTAAATAAATAAAATGATTGAAGAAGAATTTCAAAATTTTAAAATTGGTTTGAAGTTCAAAAGAGACTCACTATAGCTAAAATACACTGCTTTCCGTGGAAAGCAGCGCGACATCCAACAAACCCTACTGTCAATACAGTAAGTCCGAGAGCAAGTAGGCTGTATGCAATTAAATGAATTGTCTCGTGTGGAGTCATATTTGGGAGAAAAAGATTCAAAAGGTGTCCTTTGCTTGGATCCATCAGCAACCAGGTGCCGAGAAACATCACTGAGCACCCAGCAAGCTAAAAAGAACAAAAATAGAGTTTTCGATTATTTGAAAACAGAAGCGAAGCTTCCTGAAAACACATCCATCCTCGCTTCCTGCGAGGTGAGTAAATTCTTTGAAATTTTAATAAAATCCCTTGTAATTCCGTGAAATTACATAAAATCTGACGATATTTCTTGAAGTAACTTGGAATAGTCCAAGTTCTATAATATCCTATGAGATTGTGGAAAATGTATTACAGCCCAGTCAGAATAGTGACGTCGATCAGACGTCAAATCGACGTCGTAACCGTCGTATGATGGTCAAGGCGAAATTATTATCTTTTACTTTGTAAAAGATCATTTACTGCAATGTAAGTGATTTCATCAAAATTTGTTGCAATTTACAGGGTTTAAAACTGAACGTCGAAGTGACGTCGATTCGACTTCATTTTGACCTCTTTCAGACTAATTTTATACTCCATACTCTGTTTTTAAAATAAAAATCATTTTCTGATAATTCTGGGTAAAATATAATGATCTTTAAGACTTTTTTAATCTTTTGAGTTGAAAATAATTTGCAAAAATACTAAAATTTACTGCTTTTAGACGTAAATCCCAATGCATTCCTACTAACTACAACAAATTATTATTCATGCGCAATTAAATCAGACATATCATTATTTGTGTAATTTTTAAATATCCGAAAAGAAAATAGTCTAAATTTTATAATATTTTTTATTATATTATATAATATTTCTTATTACATTATATAATATATAATATAACATTTACTTTATTTATTTAATAATTTAAATTCATTTCGGATTTTCAAATATTTTAATAAACAAATTATGTATTTTAATCAACTTCTTAGAGAGAGGGTAGGTAAAATTATTAAAATAATACCTAAGTTATAGAATGAAACATTTTTTTATACATACATAAGTTTTTAGTGAAAGTTAAGTATTAAACATACATATGCTTTCACCGCAGCAACAAATTAATAACAATTTTTTAACAGAAAATAATCAATTTTATATATGTATAACTATATATAAATTTCTTATGCCTTTTAGTATTTGTATACAAGTATTTTCTTTCTAAATAATTTGTATCTAGTATATAAAATTTTAAATATTTTAACAGATTTTATTAAATGTCTTAAATAAGTCCTTCTAAACATCTTTCAAAATGATTCGGATTCTTCCCAAAATTTTGTTTAAATCCTGCAAAATTAAAAATATTTCCTTAAAATCTTCCAGATTCATTTGTAACAATTTCAGAAATCTTTTTCAATCTTTTTAAATATTCTCTTAAAATTAATTTTCCAAAATAAAGTCATTTTCAATTTTCCTAGGAATCTTAAGAAAAGGTTTTTATTATTTTGAAGCCTTTTACAATTCTTAAAAATCTTCTACATTTTTTGTTCGAAACCTGCACAAATCTATATTTTGTTTTCAATTTAAACCGTGGGCTATTTGCACCGAAATTACGATACGAATAACCAAATTTTGTCAGTGTACGTACACACTTTGTTTAAATTATTCGAAATCATTTCAAATTTTAAATTGAAACTAAATTCAACTTACTTTAATTTTTTCTAGGAATAATAATAATAGGTGTTCAATATTTATTATACATCAAAATTCAACAATTTTACTTGCAAATTAAATTTTTTGAAATAGAACAATTAAAATTGTGACTTTCAAAGTTTAGTTTTTTTGTTTAATTTTGAATATTTGATTTACAATTATGGATTTTAAATGAACAGTTAAAAAATTCTAAATATTAAGCAAAATTGTTATTTTTCCTAATTAAAAAATTTCAAATTCTAAAGTTTCAAATTTTAGACTAAAAAAATATTTTTAAATTTAATAAAAAGTCTTTAAGTATGGATATATTGTTTTGAAGTTATTTTAGAATTTTAAATAGTTCATAAAGTTTCAATCATGCGTTTCCATTTGTTTAACTACTAAGACTTTCCAATTTGAACAGTTTAATCTCACGTTAATTCTGGAAAGTCTTAAATTTTGAACTGATTTCGAATCGCCTTGTAAAATTAATTATTATTCACTTGCTAATTTTTAATGCACAGTTCAATTTTAAAAATCATTATAATTTATATTCACAGTTGATCAACTAGAAAAATTTTTTATCCAAAATTTTCGATTTCAAATGCTTCTATAATTAAAAAATTTAAATCTAAAATAGAAAATTTTCAAGTGAAAGATTTTTGAATTACGCATTGTAAACTGAATGATATCATAACTGAAACACATAACAATTCAACTAATTATTTAAAAAACTGTTGAAATCAAACTTGGACCGATTTTTTTTCTAAATATTTGAAAAAAAATCCCTGTCAAAAATAAATTCACTGTCATTTGCCGGTTTTTCCCGGTCTCATGAAATTCCCGGCCATTTCCCGGTCTCACAAAATTCCCGGTCATTTCCCGGTTCAGCTGTCACCCTGAAAATATATTAAGACATCATTTTTTTATAATCTAATATACAAAAACCTTTTCTCCGAAGATATCTCCTGGGTTCAAGTGCAACGAACAAACTGCATCACCAGGCTTCAGTTTGACATCATCCCTTAAAATAGCTATTTGCTATTGATTAATAATATTTGGATCATTTGAAACTTTGAAAAATTGTATTTTGTTATCTTTGCCCTGCTCCCGATTACTTTTGTATCCCGATTTACAGTCAAAACAAACGCACTTCGCCATTTTTTATTCAAAATTTTAACACTGGGGGTATTTTGGAGCATCGGTAAATAAATGCAGATTTTTACATCTGAAAGCAGTTTTTCTCAGATTTCTTTCGCTTAGAAGATGACAAATGTCCCAAAGATCACTTAAAACACTCAAAGATTATTTGACACTGTCACTAATGTACTTTTAATGTGTTATTAAATTAAATTTTATTATTTTGCCATGCATTTGCAACGATCATAGGCCAACTGCATAGCTGGCGCCACCACACGTCCACCGTCAACACATTGTACATTTTCAACTCAGAGTTCCAGGGGGCTGATATAAAACCTGCGCTGATATCTGAACTATTTTATGACGAAACCTAACCTTTTTTTGACATTTTCACTCATCCAAATCCAGCCTAACGTGGATGTGACATTTTACTATCGTGGCTCAATGCAATTAATATTTATTCAAAAATTATTTATTGTTGAATCAAATAAAAATTATTTGCTTTCAATAACCAAAATATAATGAATCAATTATTCCACATTTTTAAAGTGTCCGCCAAACCAAAGACAAACTCCTATTAGTCGTTCAAAAAACGCAAGCGCAGTTTATTATTTGAAGCCTTGAATTTGAAGTTTTTTCGGAAAATTAAATTTTAGACTAATTTTTGGAGGGTTTGAATCTTAAATTTCATAATTGTAGTTTCAAATTCAAATATTTGAAATGTCAGGAAAATCCCCGTTATAAAATATTTCAAAATTTCATATTAATAAAGCCTTAGTTTTGAATTTAATCATTTCAAATGTAAGTATAAAGCAATTTCGAATTGAAAGGCTTAAATTTGTACAATTTAAAATTTTGGAATCCTATTACAGTAATCTTAAGTGTTTTGTATTTTTTCTCAATTTTGAATTTTTGTAACATAATATCTTAAAGTTGCTTCATTTTTAGTTGAAGATTTAAACCAATAAAGCATTTCCAAATAAAAAATATTTAATTGGAAAATTTCAAGAATGAATAATAATCCTAAGAGAAGTATCAAAAAGTAAACTATTTTGAATTAAAAAATTAAAAATTGAGTTAAAAATTAATTAACATAAACTTAAACTTTCTTAAATAGATAATCAGTAATTGAATAATTTGATAATTTTAAATCGCTACAATTTTAGAATTTTAAATTTTCATGTTGAACGCTAAATTTTTAATTTTTTCCTTTTATAGATTTCAATTTTTCAATTAAAATTGAGTTTTTTGAACTTTGGAAAGTACAATTTACAATTTTAAAATTATCAATTTTCAAGCAATATAAATTTACTTCAAATAATTGAAATTTAAAGGGTTTCAATATAAAAAGTTTTCATATGTATTACAATTTTTGGGCGACATAATATCGTCGAATCGACGAAAATATCGATGATTTTTCGACATCAAAAAACGACTTTGATTCGACGTCAAATCGACCATCTATTCTCGACTGGAAATAGCTTATTATGAGCATTTAAAATCCTTCTAATTTACTGAAATCCTTTAAAATCTCGTAAAACCCGTTGAAATTCCTTAAAAATCTTTTGAAACATTTGGAAATCCTTTGAAGTCATTGCAGAACTTTTCAGAACTTTTCAGAACATACTAATCTAATTATACCGATATGAAGTTTTTCTGACATTGATTCAATTTTTATTGTAAATAATCCCACCCTCCCTAACAAAAAATTGTTAAGGAATTTATTGATGGTCCCTAAGTCAACATTTTAAAATAGAAAAAATGTCCTACAAATACAATAATTATCTAAAAAATTAAAAACTATTTTTTAATTTTCTGAAAAATTTGGTAACTATACTATATTATTCAGAAAGTCATCGTGGCTCAGATAGTATCGAGATTATCTAATGTTACAATACTGCAGCCTTGGTACACGCTGGCGCGGGACAGTGGGAAAAAAAAATGACTTTTTTGGTTCAAAATAACGTACAGCCCACAAATAGGGACCGATTTGGACAAAAAAATGTGATAAAAAAGCTGATAAGATTTCTAAGAGAATGTATAGCTTGATTTTCAAATTAGGCTTTCAGCTTTTTTTTAAATAAACAAATATGACGGAAAAAATGGCAATTTTTTCTATTTGACGTTCCCGGTGCTCGTCAATAACAGGAAAATTGTTGAAATCGCCTAAGTTTCATAGAGTAACATAAGTTAAAGATGTTCCAATATTATATAATAAACAAACCAAAATTTTATAAACAAATTATTTGTTGAAAGAATGTTTTCTACGATTGTAATAAAAAAATTTGTTTCAGGATTATAACTGATTATATTATAAACAAATTCTAAAACAAATGCATTAATTAGGCATTTTTCCACAGAAAAATTCGTTTTTTCAATGTCAATTTTATTAATTAGGAACTTTATGCTAATTTTAGTAAAATACATAATTTTTTGATCAATCTTATGATTTTTTAAAACAAATTTAATAAGCAAATGCATTATTCGGGCATTTGTCGGTTGAAAAATTCGTTTTTTTTTTAATGTCAGTCCTTTCTGTGGGGATCTTCATGAGAATTTCAGCAACATTTATAATGAGTTGATAAATTTTATGATTTTTCAAATAAATTTAATAAACAAATGCATTAATCAGGCACTTGTCGACAGAAAAATTCGTTTTTTTCGATGTCCACTTTTTAAATTGGGAACTTCATGATAATTTCAGGAAAATTCATAACTTTTTGATCAATTTTATGATTTTTTAAAACAAATTTAATAAACAAATTCATTATTGGGGCATCTGTCGACGGAAAATTTTTTTTTTTTTCGATTTCAAACTTTTTAATTGCGATTTTCATAATAAATTCAGAAACATTCATGATCAGTTGATAAATTTTATGATTTTTATTAACAATTGTAACAAACAAATGCATTATTCGGGCATCTGTGGACGGAAAAATTCTTTTTTTTCGATGTCAATCTTTTTAATTGGGAACTTCAAGACAATTTTAGCAACATTCATAATAAGTTGATAAATTTTATGATTTTTTAAACAAATTTAACAAAAAAATGCATTATTCGGGCATCTGTGGACGGAAAAATTATTTTATTCCGATCTCAATTTTTTTTACTTAGGAACTTCATGAGAATTTTAGCAAAATTCATAATTTGTTCATTATTCTCATGTTTTTTTAAAACAAATTTAATAAACAAATGCATTATTCGGGCATTTGTCGGCTGAAAAATTCTTTTTTTTTTTGCCAGTCCTTTCTGTGGGGAACTTCATGAAAATTTCAGCAACATTCATAATGAGTTGATAAATTTTATGATTTAAAAAAAAAATTTAATGAACAAATGCATTAATCAGGCATTTGTCGACAGAAAAATTCGTTTTTTTTATGTCAAGTTTTAAAATTGGGAACTTTATGATAATTTCAGCAAAATTCATAGCTTTTTGATCAATTTTATGATTTTTTTTAACGAATTTAATAAACAAATGCATTATTGGGGCATCTGTCGACGGAAATTTTTTTTTTTTCCGATTTCAAACTTTTTAATTGAGAAGGAAAAGGAATGTAAGTAATGAGAAACTTAAACTTCGAGGACTGAGATTGAAGAAAAAAAACTTTTTCGTCGAAAAGTACCCAAATAAGGCATATGTTTATTAAATTTGATCAAAAAAACATAGAATTCATCAACTAAGTATGAGTGTTAATGAAATTATCATTAAGTTCCCAATTAAAAAGAATGACTTTGAAAAAAAAAACAATTTTCCTGTCGACAAATGTCTGATTATTGCATTTCTTTATTACATTTGTTTTAAAAAATCATGAAATTAATCAATAAATTATTAATTTTGCTGAAATTATCATAAAGTTCCTAATTTAAAAAAACGACATCGAAAAACGAATTTTTCTGTCGAAAAATGCCTGATTAATGCATTTGGTTAATACATTCGTTTATAATATTAACAATAATAATCTCAAGAAGAAATTTCTTCATCTTCCTTTTGTTTTTATCCAAATTTCTTTCAATATAACTTATTAAAAAAACGCACAATTATGGAAAATCGTAGAAAACATTCTTTCAACAAATAATTTGTTTATAACCATTTTTTTTGTTCATTATATAATATTGGAACATCTTCAACTAATGTTACTCTATGAAACTTGGACGATTTCAACCATTTTCCTGTTATTGACGAGGACCGGGAACGTCAAATAGAAAAAATTGCCATTTTTTTCGTCATATTTGTTTATTTATAAAAAAGTTGAAAGCATAATTCAAAAATCAAGCTCTACAACTCTCTTAGAAATCTTATCAGCTTTCTTTTCAATTTTTTTTGTCCAAATCGGTCAATATTTGTGGGCTGTACGTTATTTTGAACAAAAAAAAGTCATTTTTTCTTCACTGTGCTGTAACATTAGATAATCTCGATACCATCTGAGCCACGATGACTGTCTGAATAATATAGTATAGTTAACAAATTTTGCAGAAAATTAAAAAATGATTTACAATTTTTTAAATAATTATTGTATTTGTAGCACATTTTTTCTATTTTGAAATGTTGACTCAGGGACCATCAATAAATTACTTAACAGTTTTTTGTTAGGGAGGGCGGGATTATTTACAATGAAAAATTGAATCAATTTTATAAAAACTTCATATCGGTATGATTAGATTAGTATGTTCCAAAAAGTTCTGAAAAGTTCTGAAAGGACATCAAAGAATTTCCAAATGTTTTAAAAGATTTTTAAGGAATTTCAACGGATTTTACGCGATTTTATAAGATTTCAAAGGATTTTAGTAAATTAGAAGGATATTATAGAACTTGAAATATTTCAAGGTACTTCAAGAAATATTAAAATTTTATTAAAATTTTAAAGTATTTACTCACAAAAATTTAGGAGTTTCAAAGAATTTTGAAGATTTGAAAAGATTTTCAAATAAATCCAGAGATATAAAAAAATGTTAAAGATCTTGCAGACTTTTTCAGATTTTAGAATATTTAAACCGATTCCAATGAATTTCAATAGATTTCAAAAATTTGAAAAGGTTTCAAAGGATTTTCCAAATCTTAGGGTATTCCAAAAGATTCCAATGAATTTTCAAGAGTTTGAACAAATTTCAAGGGATTTCAAAAGATTTCAAAGGATTTAGAAAAGTTGAAAGAATTTCCAAGAATTTTAATGATTTAAAGGGATTTAAAATTTGGCATGCGGAAACCTATAAGGTTTCAGAATATTTGAAAATTGTTCAGACAGATTTCACGTATCTTTACGGGAATTTATAATATTTTAATGAAATTTCAAGGAATATAATATTCACGAGGATTGAGTGAATTCAAAAAATTTGACAGATTTAAAGAGATTTTCAATATTTCAAGGTGTTTTCAAATATTTTAACAAATGTAGAAGATTTTAAAGAATTTTGGAAATTTTAGGATATTTTAGAAGATTCTAAGGAATTTCAATAGATTTCAAGAAATATTCAAGGATTTCAAAGATTTTAGAGTATTTAAAAAAGTTCCAAGGAATTTTCAGAAACTTAAAAAATTATAAAGGGTTTCACATGATTTCAAAAGATTTTAAATATTTTAGGGTACTTTAAAGGATTCCAAGGTAGTTATGAGAGATTTAAAAAATGTCAAGAAATATTATTATCAGAATTCATCTAACTTTAAGGGATTTTATAATATTTTGATAAACTGCAAAGATGATATTCACAGGAATTGAGTGAATTTAGAGCATTTACAGATTTGAATAGATTTTCAATATTTCATGGTATTTTCAAAGATTTTAACAAATTTGAAAGATTTGAAAGAATTTTAGAAGTTTTAGGATATTTTAAAAGATTCCAAGGAATTTTAACGTATTTTATAATATTTTCATGAAATTACAGAGAATACATATTAACAGTAATTGAGTGAATTCATAACATTTTACAGATTTGAAGACATTTTTTTAATTCCAAGGCATTTTTGAAGATTTTAACAAATTTCACAGATTAAAAAAAAATTTCATTCAAGAATATTTTAAAAGATGCCTAAAAATTTCGATAAATTTCCAAAAATAACCAAGATTTCAAAATATTGCAATGGATTGCAAATATTTTAGGGTACTTCAAAGGATTCCAAGGATGTTTTAAAAGATTTAAAAAATATGAAGGAATATCATCAGTTTTCATGTATGTAACTTCACGGGATGTCAAGGGATCTTATAATATTTTAATGAAATTTCAAAGACTTTATTTACAAAAATTAAGGATATTTAAAGCATTTTACAAATTTTAAGGGATTTTCAACATTTCGAGGTATTTTCAAAAATTTTTCAAGAGATGTCCAAGGATTTTAAATATTTTAGCGTATTTTAAAAGATTCCAAGAAATGTTCATGAAACTTAAAAAATTTCAAAGAATTGTAAAAGATTTCGAAGGATTGAAAATATTTTAGGGTATTTTAAAGGATTTCAAGAAAGTTTCAAGAGATTTAAAAATTGTTAAGGAATATCATCAGATTTTATGTAACTTCATGGGATTCTAATGATTTTATATAATTTAATTAAATTTTAAAGAATATATTCAAAAAAATTGAGGAAATTTAAAGCATTTTACGGATTTGAGGAGATTTTCAATATTTTAAGGTATTTCCAAATTTTTAAAAAGATTTTAGGGTATTTTAAAAAATTATCCATAAACGATCCATGAAGATTATTCACGACTATTTACGATTTGGTAACCTACTTTTCTAGATTTGACGACAGATTAAACAGAATGTAAAAATATTTAAAACCTTAAGGAGTTTCAATCTTCTAAATTATTGTTAATAATATAAACTTAAGTGGTTTGATAAAAGGTTTGAGAAAATTGTAAAAACTCGTTTTACTTTACATTTAATTAGCATAATAATTAGCACATAATTTATGGATGGCTCCTCATCAAGATGTTAAAAAGCATCAAATTTCCTACAAATACGTCGAGCCATTTGTTTAAAAAAATGCCATTTATGATTCAAGACTTTTGTGGAAATCTCTGAATAAAAATTTTGAATCAACATTTTTTGTTTTGTTTTTAGGATTATTCATATGCTTTAGAAAGTTTGATTTCTAGCATAATTACAATCAACCGATTTAGAAGAAAAATTACGTAATAATATCATGCATTTATAAAATCCAGAATCAATAGCCTATTTTTTATTTTATTCCAAAAATAATATTCTATTTACCCATATTAGGAGGTTGAACACAAAAAGTGTAATTTTCAGGTACTTCATGCCAGCAAGTGTTTTCCAGCGTTCTATTAGTCATCAATCTGAAAAAAGATGTAGTATTATTTAAATATATTGAATTTTTCGTAATGAACAATTTTTGGTTTCATTTGTTGAATATACAATAAAAATATGCGTAAAAACAATTTCGGAAAATTATATATCTTTGAATCCTATTGGTTTCCTTTTTATATACGAAAGCAACCGCGTAACATCTTTTTCCGAGAAAAAAAATTTGTTTAATTAATTTTGCCGAAATTGCCCATGAACTCCGAAAAACCATGTTTTTCTATATTTACTTAAAAAGTAATTTATATTTTTTCATAAAGTCCACTAGTAAGTAAAATAAAACATTTTCGTTGATTTTGAAAAGTATGAGAAATAATGTTATCACTTTTCTCACGCTTTGTTTATTTTTCTCGAGAAGAGTGGTTTCAATGAAAAAAGTTAATACCATAAAATGAGTCTAAGCGGCGCCTGTGGGGAAAACAAGCGTCTGGGTCACCCACAGCTTTATTTTTTATAATTAATCGAATTTTTCTCTGAATTACAAATTTCAATATTGAGGATTATTTTCTTCTTCTGAAATGTAGAACTTGATTGATTTTAAATATATTCTAGCACCCGAACAAGATTTATGCGAACTTCTAAATGAGTACAATATATTGTTTTTCCTGCACACTTCTTTTTAAAAGAATTGTCAATTCGGTTACTCATAGTATTTTATTATAAACAAAAGAAAAAATTTCTTCCCTTTAAGAAATCAAAAATACCTTCGACAACGTTCAAAAAGATATAAAAAGATAGAACAAGTCTTATGCAAATTTTCGCATATAAATACCATATATTGTTCTTCTTGCAGACTGTTTTTCTCTAAGAATTTTCGTTTTTGTCCTGGAAAGAGACTCATAGTATTTTATTGTAAACAAAGAGAAAAATGTTTTCCCTTGATAATCACTCTGTTTCAGAAATCAAAAAAACCTTCCCCAATGTTAAGAAGATACAGAAAAAGTAGAGAAAGATGGAACAAAATTAATGCAAATTTTCACTCAAATACAATATACTCTTCTTCCTGCAGAATGATTTTTGTGAAGATTTTCGTTTTTGTTGGAGAAGGCGGCTCTTAGTATTTTATCGTAAACGAAAACACAATTTGTTCCCTTGATAATCACTCTGTTGGAATCAAAACTACCTTCCACAATGTTCAAGAAGATACAGAAGGATTTAGAGAAAATACAACAAGATTTATACAAATTTCCACACAAATACAATATATTCTCCTTCCTGCAGAACGATTTTTGTAAGAAAAAAAAATTATTTTTTGGAGGAAAATGGCTCATAGTATTTTATTGTAAACAAAAGCAAAAATTGTTTCCCTTGATAAAGCAAAAGTACCTCTTACGGTGTTTGATAATATAGAGAAAGTTAGAACAAGATTTATAAAAATGTATACACAAATACAATATATTCTTCTTCCTGTATAATGATTTTTATAAAAATTTCCGTTTTTTTTGGGAATGCGGCTCACAGTATTTTATTATAAATAAAAGCAAAACAAATTTTCCTTAATAATCACTTCGTGTAAGAAAGGCAATAATACCTTCACAAGCTCAAAAAGATAGAGAACGATTTATGCAAATTTTCACATGAATACCATATCCTGTTCATCCTGGAGAATGAGTTTTGTCAGACTTTTCGTTTTTATTCGGGAGGGCGGCTCATAATATTTTATTTTAAAAAAATCCTTGATAATCAGTCTGTTTTAGAAATCAAAAATACCTTCTGCAATGTTCAAGAAGATACAGAAAGAGTTAGAGAAAGATAGAACAAGATTAATGCAAATTTTCACAAAAATACAATGTATTGTTCTTCCTGCAGAATGATTTTTGTAAACTTTTCGTTTTTGTCACGCAAACCCGTGTGGAAAAATTTCGTGGCGCTGGCCGGGCGCTGGACAGACCATCTTGTGTCTGTTCAGCCGCTGGACAGACGGTC